>JAUESO010000305.1:0-55140 GCA_030914385.1 Drosophila antonietae
TTTCATATTCATATTCAATATTCATAGTACATGACTCATACTCATACTCATATTCATATTCATATTCATACTCATACTCATACTCATACTCATACTCATACTCATATTCATATTCATACTCATATCCATATTCCTACTCATATAGATAAATATGCTACCCATGCTGTCGCCCAGTTACAGGGTATACGCTGCACCGGCTGGGGTGGCACATAATTATAAAAGGTCAGAACTAGCTGGCAAAAGCAGACATTTGGCATTTGTGGTCCCGCAGGACACACGGGGCGCAGTCAACGCAACGTAATTGCACTTCAAAATGGGCATCATCCATAATGCGAAAAGTATCTATAGCCGGTAAATGTATCTCTAAAGCAAAAGCTAAAGCTGTTGCTGTTATTGGTAATTGTATCGCTTTTGCCTGTCGCTGTGGCATATGCAACGGCCATAAATCTGAATGCCTGAAACCCTCAACCCCGCTGCGCGCTCTCTCTCTCCCTCTCACACACTCTTGCTTTGTCTCTCGCATCGAGATTCGACACTCGAGCTGATGATGAGCTATGAGTTTTCTATGCAAATCGCTGAGCTGTTGTTGTTGTTGTTATTATTATTGTTGTTGATATTTGTTGTTCTCCGGCTTTTAATTGAAATGCAAATGCGAAATGCGAAATGCGAAATGCAATGCAGCGACATGTCCAAGGCATATTCCGTCCATCCGTCCATCCGTCCATCCGTCCATTGTCCAATGGATCACGCGCTTGTTTCTTCTTACAATTCCAAAACACGATCGAAACGAATGGCCGCGCAGTAACTCAAAACCGAAACCAAATCTAAAAACCAAAAACTAAAACCAAAAGCTGACGTCTGTGACGAGCAGCAACAGCAGCCATTAGCTATTGCCGCAGATCTGTGCAGTATCAAAAGTATCTAAGTATCTCTAGCTGTAGCTGTAGCTGTTGCTGTATCTGTGGCCGCCTTTTGTATTGTGGGCCGCGGCTTGGGGCTATCCAATAACCCAATGCCAGCAACAGCAACAAATAAATAGAAAATAAAATACAAATATAAATATATATACACACATATACACATACATATATAGCTGCATTTACAGGTATCGGGTATATGCTGCCCATAGAGAGTAATTAGAACTGAATTGCAACTGAAATGCATCCACTGAATTCCAATTAAATTGCCGCAAAGTCCGGCGCTTACCCAGCCGTTAAAGGATTTGCGACAGATGCGAAATCTGAGCGAATCATAGCTAAAATTATATAGAATTCATACACGAATTGAATAACAGATTTGAGCGAATCTTCCATCTGATCTCTGTTGAGTGCCATCTATAGATGGAATTGATATACATACAGACATATGTACATACATATTCGCTGCTCTAATTACAAATGACATTATCATTGCTATTGTTAAGATTATAAGAATCATTGCCATGCTGCATTAGCTTTAGTATTGGCATTAACATTCATATTATTACAGTAGCATTACAATTGGCATTAGCATTTGCATTGGCATTCGGTTTAGAGTCTGCATTAGCATATTCATTGGCTCTAGCATTAAAACTAGTTTTGTCATTAGCATTAGTATTAGCATTAGCACACGCACATGCTTTACCATTAGCATTAGCATTAGCTATCATTGGCATTAGCAATGACATTCGCCTTAGCATTAGCATTAGCATTCGGTTTGGAGTTTACATTAGCATTTTCATTTACTCATGCATTAAACCTCGCATTGACATTAGTATTAGTATTAGTATTAACATTGGCTTTAGCTTAAGCAATAGCATTGGTATTAGTATTGGCAATAGAACGATCTCTAGCATTATCATTGACATTTGCATTACTATTAGCTTAGCATTGGCATTCGCTTAAGAGTTTGCATTAGCATATTCATTGGCTCTAGCATTAAACCTAGTATTTGGCATTAGCATTAGTATTAGCATTCGCATTAGCATTGGCTTACGCATTAGCAATAGATCTATCATTAACCTTGGCATTAGCATTATCATTTTCATTTACTTACATTTTTCATAACAATTATCATTATTGTTGTCATATTTATTTTCATTATCATTATCATTGTCAATAGCTTTGAGTTCACTGGGAATATATATATATATACAGCTTAATGATCGCGCGACGTCTTTGCGACGTTGCCAAGTTTCACATTGCTAATCGAAACTTGGGCGACAGCTGCTGAATGAAATATATATATATATATACAATATAAGCAACACTTATATATATGCATATATATATCGCTATGTGCTAGGTACACCCCTTCTTGGCCTGAACTTTGATTATAATAATTTACGCAAAGGAAATTCCTTTGGCAGCATTGGAAACCTGGGCAGAGCTCTAAGAAGTTGCCGAGTCGCTGGGAAGTGGGACGGCCGGCACCCAGTGCTCAGGCTCAGGCTGAGGCTCAGGCTCTGGCTTCCTTTCGCATCGATCCTGGTGCAATATGCAAATGAGCACGAGCCGAATGCCAGCCGGCATTCATGGCACCGAGGCAGCCAGGCAACGGCAGGACAACGACAACCCCTCTCCAGGGCCCTGTAATGAGCAAAGGTGTTTAATTGTCCGACGGCTATTGAGCAGCTCCTCGAGTTCGAGTTCGAGTTCGCGTTTCGCGTTTGAGTTTCGTTTCAGTTGCAGCTTTGTCCTGAGGGCTGCGAGCAGCTGCACAGCACCAGCTAGTGGGCAGGACAATCATCATCAAAAGAAACAAAAAAGAAAAGAAAAAGAAATACACATAAAGAAGAAATTATTTCAAAACTGATGCATGACAAGCTAAGAACCGTCACAGATCTACAGTTGGATAAATTTGTAAATTGTATTCAGAATTTGTAATGAGAAATTGAGAATATCCAAATGAGCAGCATGAACTTGAATACTATATAGTTTATCAATTATTAATTTGATTGACTTGAACTTTTTACCTAAGAAGCAAGGCAGTTAAAACTCCAAGTATTTAGATAGTTTGATTGGAAATTATTATAAGTGTATATGGCTTCTATAAGAAGTTTACGGAAATTAGAAATTTAAAAAAAATTGTATTGGAAACCTTAACTTAAAAGATCCTTGTTAACTGTGCCAAAAAGCATTAAAAAAATAGATGGAAAGATAGATAGATAGATAGATAGATATATAGATAGATAGTTAGATAGATGGATAGATAGATAGAATAGTAGATAGATAGATAGAAAGATAGATAGATAGATAGATAGATAGATGGATAGGTAGATAGATAGATAGATTGATAGAATAGTAGATAGATAGATAGATAGATAGAAAAACAGATAAATAGATATCTATCTAGATAGATAGATGGATAGATGGTTACAAATCTATAGAAAGCTAGTTGGATAAAGACAAACACAAAATGGGGATAATAAACAGCTTCCTGACTTTGGGAACTTTAGGACAATAGGAATTCAGGTCAGATTTAATTAATTTGCCTTTTTAACATTTATTTCATGTACATTTCTCAAGAACTCTCTCACAAAATATTTCCAATTTAAGTTAAATTCAAATTTCCAGTTGCTCTTAACTCAAACATATAATTTTAACTCCAATTTTGCATGTAATCCATTACGAATCTAATTAAAAATGCTTAAATTATAAAACAAAATGTTTTATAATGTTTTTGAATTGTGCTCAATTCAAATTAAAATTTGCTTTCAACCTTTCAGAAATTTAAATTTCTAATGCAAACCATTAAAAAATTTAATATCAAAAGTCAAATTATATATATAAATCTAGGGTCAATTAAAATTTCAAGATGCTTTTAGCCTAACAGTTATTAATTGAAATTTCGCATGCAAGCTATTGCGAAGCTAATTGAAAAATTCTTTAAATTAATATTTATTCAATAAATGCTCAGCCAATGCCCATTGTATTTCGTCGTGTCTTTGCATATTGCATTAAACGCATGATCCTTTGAGCTTGAAGCATTCTCTATTGCTCTCACACTCACACTCACACACTCACTATCCATCTCGCTCGCCCACTCCACTTCGCTGTGATTGTTTGTAACCCTTTTTACAGTTGCATTTTGGCCTGCGGCCATGTAAACAACTCTAAACTCGAATCATTAATCTATTACGCAATTACTGACACACACACACACAGTCGCACTCTCTCGCACACACACTCACTGTCTGCCGCTCTCACACACTCCTTTTACACATATCGCAACTGATTCGCCTGTTGCATACAATACAATAGCCATCCCACTTCCCCTTCCACTTCTCCTTCCCCTTATCCTGCTCACACTCATTTTCGCCTCACCAACTCGCACCACAACAACAACAGCAACAGCAGCAGCAGCAATAACCGCGAATATTTTTTCCATCCTTTTTCGCCAGTGCAAAAACAGCAGGCAAAAAAAAAAAAAAAAAAAAAAAAAACAACAACAGCAATTGACAGCACACGCACTGCTCGCTCGCTTCCTCTACATCTCCTGCTCACTCTCTCTTTGTCTTCTTCGCGCACTCTGCTTTGCCAATTGCGTCCAGCTAGCCTATCCCTTAACCCTTCGCCTTGCTGCGTGCGTTTTGCCAACCCTCTGCCTGCAGCTCAGCTTGCACTTGGCGCAACACCTTGGTCCTCTCTCTCTCTCTCTCTCTCTCTCTCTGTGTGTGTGTGTGCGTATGTGTATTTGTGTGTGTGTGTGCAATTATCACGCGTTTATTGCAAAACAATGCAAATATTGTAACGGTAGCAGCAGCAGCAGCGGCAACAACAACAACAAGGGCAACATTTGTGCTGCGCGTGTGAGTTTTTCAACTGTTGCGTATATGTTGTTGTTGTTGTTATGCAATTTGCTATTGTTGTTGTTGCTGGCAACGTTTTTCGGCAAAGGTCAAAAGGCGGACGCCAGGCAGCCTTTGCCTGTTGATGTCCTGTGGCGAAGGCAGCGACAACAGCAGCGACAGTGGCAGCGGCAGCGGCAGCGGCAGTGACTGCTGCTTTAATTGCTGTCAATCTCTCTGCTTGCTGTTGTTGTCTGCTTCTTCTGCCTTTACATTCTTTTTTTTTTTGGCTTTTTCTGAAAGGGAAAGCAAAACAGTTTTTGTTTCTTTTTTTCATTTTTGCAACTGAATGAGCGGGAGTGCGTGAGCGTGTGGGTGCGAGAGTGAGCGAGCAGGTGAATGTGTTGCCTTTATGTTTACGTCTAATTAACAGTAATTAACGCATTAAAAGGGGCGTGTCTACATACATGTTGTAGACCTGCAGGAGTTGCCTGATTGATCGATTTGCTATGCATTCAATATTTAATACTTATTTATATTTTTTATTGTGAAATACGTGTATTAAATATCTATTTATTATTGATTTAAGATTTATTTATATAAACAAAAAATTATATAATAATATTATTAACAATTTTCTTTGTAACATTTTTCATAAATTCGCATATCAATCAAATATTACTAAATGCATTACATTGGCTAATTATAATGCGTCTAAGAGTCTCAATGTGGTTAACTGTGTATGTGTGTGTGTGTGTGTGTGTGCCATTAAAATAGCTCAAAGCTTTTGTAGTTATAACTTAATTACCGCCCGTTGACTGTAATTGTTAATTGTTATTGTTGTTGTTGTTGCCGCCTCATCAAGCAGCACAAAAATGCCACACAAATCAAATCAATTTGCTGCATGCACACACATGCACAAACATGCACACACACTCACGCATATACTCACTCACACGCTCGCCAACGTCGAATCAACCAACCAAAAAACAACACTAATATGACACTTTAACAGTTAGGCCAACACACACACACACACACACACACACGCGCGCACACAGAAGACGAGGCGAGGCGAGGCGAGTCGAGTCGAGTCGACTCACTCACACTTAATTCGACTCGCACACGAACACACTCAAACGCATGTACGCTCACACACACTCACTACTAATAATAAAAAATCATAATTTCAATCAAAGGCAACAGCAACAACAGCAATAAGCAGCTAAGCAGGCGACAGCAGCAGCAACAGCAGCAGCAGTAGAAGCAGAGGCAGACGACGACGACGACGACTACGCATCGGCACCTGCATAGCGCGCGCTCTTTTACACCTATGCAATCGGTGCCGGGCAGTCGGCAGCCGGGCCATTCAGTCACTACGGACAGCAGCAGCAGTACGAAAAAAAATACAAAAAAAAAAAAAGAAATGAAGAAAGAAGAAAAAAAAAAACGAAATATACTGAGCAGAAATCAAGCGCCGCACTCAATGGCAAAAACGAGCAACGCTCAGCCGCAGCTTCGGTCTCGGTCTCGGTCTCGGTCTCAGTCTCAGTCTCAATCTCAGTCGCAGCTCAAGCCGTGGGCTGAGCGCGTGCGCAGCGGAGAGCGGGCCAGAGAGTAAGTCGCAGCTCGAAAAAGAACCAACAAGAAAAAACACACTTGGAAGGCAAAAGAAATCAAAGCCAAAAGCTGTTGAAAAAAAAAAGCTACACACACATGCGAAATCGCTGGAGAGACATCACACATGCACACATACTGAGAGACGACAGAGCGCCAACTTAAGCTCAATTCAATGGCGTTTGGTGCGAGCGAGCGAGCTGCCATAAAATAAAATGCCACTGCTGCCCATTGCTGTTGTTATTGTTGTTGTTGCTTCTTTTCCTTTCTTTACTTATTACAACAACAGCGCAGCAAATTTGTTGGCCCTGCGATGCTGCGTCTACTGTTGCTGCTTCTGCTGCTGCTGCTGTCGTTGTCGTCGTCGTCGTCATCGTTGTCGTCGTTGTCGTTGTCTTCGTTCGATGAATGATGTTGGCGCTGCCGCTGCCCGCTGCTACCTGCGCAGCACAAAGAGCACGCACACATACACCAGCAGGCACGCACACATGTCTCACGTATGTGTCCATTGACGTCGTCGTCGTCGTCTGCTTTAGCTCGCCAATCAAATGGGGCGGGGCTTAAATGGTATATATATGTATGTATTATTTTTTTTGTGTTTTGCTTCTTTTTTCTGATGCTGCTGCTGCCGCCGTCGCTGCTGCTGCCGCTGCCACTGCCGTGTGCGACACTTGCGCTTGTGTAAGTGTCGCTTGCTTATGTGCACAGCTTTACCTCTCTCTGCTCACGTGTGCGAGTGTGTGTGTGTGTGTGTGTTTTGGTTTGGTTTTTGGTTTTTATTATGCGAATTATCGAAAATTGAGCGACATTCGCCCGCATTTAGACATATAGTCGAATAACTGTCAATATTTGAATCCAACAAAAGCAGTCGATGGGAAATCAATCGATAATTTTATATCGTTCGAACTGATAAATCTAACAGAAATTTTGAAAATCTAAATCCGTATAAGAAATATTTGAAAATCGACACAAAAAATCATTGAAACATATGCAAAATTATAGAATACCGTAAACTAAACTGTGAGTACTAAAAAATATTTAAAATATAATTTATTTAATTACGCTTAGGCTTAAATAGGGCATTTGAGCTATTTATTTATATATTATTTATTAAATTTATAGTAAATGTTCATCAAATTATTCATTTTCTAATTTTTCTTTCACTGAGAAATAAAAAAACAAATTGAAATTTATTTTTTAAATAATGATTTTCTTTTATTATTATTTTGCTTTTTTTATAAAAATTAAATTTTTTCGTTTAGCTAATTTTAATTAATTACTAAATTGAAATTGAAATTCATTTCTTTAATCGTAATTCGAAAAACATTCCAAATCTAACGAACTCACTCAATTCGAACGAGTTCGAAAAACATTTCGAACATCTGAGCGAACCCCTGCGCTCGATTGCAACTGCAACTCAAACTTCTCCGACGCGTTGCGAGTGAGTTTGTCTGAGTGAGCTTAGGGCATTGAGTGGCCTGCGGCGTCTCTTGAGCGCGTTGTCGCTGAGCTATTGAGCGTGCTGCAGTTGCTGCTGCTGCGTGCCGTTGCTGTTGCTGTTGCAGCAAACACTTGTTTGTTTTGTTTGCCGTTAGCGGGCCAGGCCAGTAGCGGCAGGCACTGGCTGCGGCATTTCCCCGTCGGCAAGTGCCAACGTGCTCGGCTGCAGCTCCCAGAGACCAATTCAACTCAACCATTCATCCATCGATTGTCAATCAACAGCATTTGACTCTTGTGTGTGCACAAATGAGAGGGAACGACAAATAGAAAGCAGCAGCAAAGCGTGTGGCAATCGCGTGTGCTCACACACACACACGCACGCACACATGGCCAACTGTAAAAGAAATGGTTGGCTGAAAGCAAGAAAAACCAAAGCGTTGAGAAAAAATCTAACAGCAATGAAATGAAATGAAATGAGTTTCGGCAGCAACAGCAGCAGCGACGCTTACGACGGCACGAGCAGTGGCTCCGAAGCTTTCGTGTAGGTGGCTGCAGCCTGCGCTCACACTCTCTCTCTCGCCAACACACACACACTCCTCTTACTCTCGCTCTTTCTCGTTCGCGCGCTCGGCTCAGCCTCTGTGCACGACGACGCGTCTCGTACGCTGCAACGCACTTGGCGGCTGCTGCTGCTGCTGTTGCTGCTGCTGCCGTTGCTCTCAGTTTTGCATTAGGTGCGCATTCACCCTGCCCTCCTTCACTCACTCTCCTACTCTTTCTTATACCTTCGCCCATTCAGCGCTGGGTTAAGGTTGCCATCGTGGTCGTCGTTGCTGCTCGGCTGCTGGTGCTGCCACTGCTTCCTCTTCTCCTTCTTCCTTTTCCGCTGCTTCTTTCGCTGCTGCTGGCTGCATTGCACTTCGATACAATTTGAACTTTTTCTTTATGTGCAAGTCGAACCGAGCAACGGTTCGCTTCAAGCCCTCTCTAACGGATTGCATGCTTCTCTATATGACTCTCTGTTTGCATGTGTGTGTGTGTGTGTGTGTGCGAGGATTGCTTGAGCATTACATAGGGCTGGGTCATAGCTGCGACTGCAGCTCAAATTCTTATTTATTAGTAAGAAAGAATTTGTTGTCCATATTGATATGGATTTGAAGTACAATGAAAACTTATAAATTTTTATTTATATATTATTATATTTTAATTAATTTTTATTTTTTTTTAGCTATTACTTCATTACAATTGAATCTGGAATTTTGCTAATTGAATTGAGGCAAATGCTTTAAGCGGCTAATCTTAAGTTTATTTGGTCTGCGCTCTTACCTGTGTGACAGGTGAGACTCCTCCCACTTCGACTATCTAATGCACCCGCCGCTCCTCTTCACTCTTTAGCCACAAAACTTACTCAGCTTGACCTTTGGCAGCCCACTCAAAGTGTAAAAACACACACACACACACACTCTCACACTCACACACACACACGGACAGCAACAGCCAGACACAATAATTGAGCCAAAAGAATCCACGAAACAAAAGTAACAAGCAGAGAAATAAATATAAAAAAAAAAAAAAAAAATAGTAAGCAACACAAAGAAAAAAAAACAACTGTAAAGCAATAGCAACTTAATTCATAAACAAGAAAAATGTAAGTGGAAGCCGGCAAGACTTCCCCTCACTCGCTCGCACTCACACTGACACACGCTCACTCACTCACTCACAGCTTTGCACTCAATGTGTGGCTCAATCAACATAAGCACGAGCAAAAGGAGCGCACTGTGAGCGCTACATTTTCCTATAAGTTTTTCCCAATCAGAAAAAAGGCGACGCAGGCACAAGCATCAGGAGCAGCAGCGGCAGCAACGTCAACGCCGATGCCAACGTCGCTGCTGCTACAAATTGAATGCCAAGCCACAGGCACCACATATGCATGCAGCACGATAGAGCGAGAGCCTGAGTGAGCGAGTGAGCGAGTGAGCGTGCATAAGTGAGTAGGAGCGCGAGCGAGCGAGAGATAGAGAGAGAGCGAGATAAACGGGCCGTTGGTTTGAATGAATGAATTTCAATACATGCAACTGACAGAAGTTATCAGAAGGCAGCAGAAAAAAAAAAATAAAACCGAAACGAAACGAAACCGAGAAAAAAAAACCAAGCAAAAAGTAAACAGAACGAACGCTGGTTGAGCTGAGCGCACAAGTTGTTGTAATACGCGTCGTATGTGAGCGAGCGTCAACGCCGGCGACAGCGACGGCGCACAAAAATGCTCAGGCAGCCCCAACCAAGCAAAACACAAACGAAAATCAAAAACCTATTGAAAGAAATCAAAAGCGTGCAGACTGCCAGGCGGGAGGAAAAAAGGCCAATTGAGTGACTCTCTCTCTCTCTCTCTCTCCATCCACTCTCAATGCTCGCCCTCTCTCGTTCTGGCTCGTTCGCTCACTCACTCACTCACTTACTCACTCGGGCCGTCTCTTCGAGTGCAAACGTTCGTCGGCACGCTCGGCTCTCGGCAACGGTTCGTGTTCGGACAAACATCGTGTGGTACGGCTATATAGATATACGTTTGTTGTTGTTGTTGTTGTATTTTTTTTTTTTCGTAGCTGTTCGTTTTCGTTTTTGTTTTTTTCGGGGTTGTCGACGCTGCGACTCGTCCACTGTTGTTCAGTCATCAACTGAATTCGTGACTGGCAACGTCGCCTCTGTGTGTGCCGCCGCCAGTGTCCGAGTGTGTGTTTGTTGTTTGTGTGTGGACTGACTGTTGACTGAGTTGTAACTGTAACTGAACTGAGTTCTTAAGCAGCTCATCGAACCAATTGCGAACAGCGAATCACGAAACACGAATCACAACAGCCACAGCAACAACAGCACCCAGCGAAACAGTTACAAAGCAAAGCTACATTTTATTTATAAACAACAACAAACAACAAACAAACAAACAAACAACAAATGCAAGCAGCAGCAACAATCTAACTGCTATTCCACTTGCACATCAAAACAACAAATTTTTTTGAGCTATTTTTTTTTCTTGACAACAAATCTGAAGCAAGCGAAAATACACAATAAATAAATATATACATATTTATATATTTAATACATAAAAAAAAGGCAAAAAAAAAAATATAAATAAATGAAAATTGTGCGCGTGTGTTTAGTGTAAACAACAACAGAGTGAAGCAACAACAACAACAACAATAATAATAATAATAATAAGAACAACAACAGCAGCAGCAACAACGGCAGCAACATGCAACAGCAGCAACAGCAACAGCAACAGCAGCAGCAGCAGCAGCAACAACAATTGCAAAGTCAGCAAAATCCAATCAGAATTTTGACTTGGCTTTAACTTTGAATGCAGCACACAACAAATGGCAACATTTTGTTAAAGCCGACGCAAATTGTTGCAACGACAACAACAACAACCATAACAACAACAACAAGAAGAAGAGCGCGCGTGTGTGTGCATGCTTATGCAGGTGTCTGTGTCTGTGTCTCTCCGTCTGTCTGTCTGTCTGTCGTTTGTGTGTGTCTCTGTGTGTGTGTCAAGGCACATGCAACAACTGCAGCAACAGCAGCGATAACAACGACAACAAATCAAAAAGTTTAACTAGAAATTTTTGAATAAGATTTATGCATTTTTTTGAGCACGTAAAACAAAAGCAAAACAACAACAACAACAACAAGAAGAAGAAGAAAAGTGTACAAGTGTCTGTGTATATGCGTAGGTGTATGTGTGTATGTGTGTGCCTGTGTCTTAACTCAAAACTAACAACAACAACAACAACAACACTAGCAACAATACAATTCTAATTAATAATACTAACCAAAAAGAAAAAAGAAGCAAACAATATTTTTTGTTGGAATTGCTGTTGCAAGGCTGCCTCAAGTCTGTCTCTCGATGCCACGACAAATGCCGCAACAGCAGCAGCAGCAGCAGCAGCAGCAGCAGCAACAGCAACAGCAGCAACAACAGTAAACAAAACAACAAACAAACAACAACAAACAACAAACAAACAACAATTCAAACAGACACAGCCCACGAATGCAGCCAACATTGCCACAAGCCGCTGGGACAGCCGATATGGATCTGACGGCTGTTCAATCAATCAACGATTGGTTTTTCAAAAAGGAGCAAATTTATTTATTGGCACAATTTTGGCAACAGGTAAGCGAACAAAACAAAAAACACCTGAGCTCAATTCGCTCCTAACTAGAACTAAGTGTTGAAGAGATGAACTGTGCTTGAAGCTATATACTAGATATATATGAGAGGTATATGTTAGTAAACACAGCTGATTCTCTAGGTGGCTAAAAGCTGTGGCTAATGCGTAATTTGTGTTGTCAAGTGTTCGATATTGTTTCCTGATAGATGGATAGATTTAGTGATAATCTATATATATATATATATATATATATATATATATATATATATATATATATATAATGTATGCATTACAGTGTTTCTAAAGTAACTTGACAAAGTGTTTCTCATCCCATGTCAAGCAAACGCAGCTCTTTAAAGTTAAGAGCTTTGGAACCAAGCTAAATGTTTCTTAGATTTCTCAATTGAAGTCTACAAAGTTACATATATTATTTGGCATATGCAATGATATATACTATTTATAAATATATATGTCTTATATATACATATATATATATATCTAAGCAGTACTTCCCTTTTGATAAGCTGCAAAGTTCTTTCCCATATGAATACAAATTTTGTTTAGAGCAACTTTGTTAGATATTTCGTATATTTCGTTTCGTATTTTATAACGAGACGCAAATAGTTTTATTTTAATATTTTGTAGCTCAACTCTTTACTATTATAAATATATATATATACATAAAAAACAAAATCTAGTCTGTTAGAAATTACTTCATTAATTTTCTAACTTATGCAATTAATAAAAATTTTTCATTTCAATTTCAATTTGAATTTATTTCACAGATTTTGCTTTTTGTGAATGTATCTTATAATAATTAAGAGTTTAGACCAAGAACTAGGCCTTATCTACTTAGACAATGATAACATATGGTATTTTTTTTTAATTTAAAATTTTTTTAAATTAATAATGAATTATTATTATTATATTGATTATTGATTATTGATTATTATAGCTATTATTTATTATTATTATTTATAATTATTATTACTTGTTATCATCATTAATATTAGCATATATTTTTTTCAATATATTTGATTTATTTTTACTATTATTTATATTATTTATTTATTAATAATATTATTATTATTATTTATTATTATTAGTATATATTAGTTCATTATTTTTTATTTATATTTTTTACTATTATTATTATTTCTATTATTTATTTATTATTATTATTTATAATTATGATTATTTATTATTATCATTAATATATTAGTATATATTAATTCATTATTTTTATTTATTTTTTTATTTTAACTTATGTTGCATATTTTTATTTGAAAGAAATAAATTTTAATGCCATTTGAATGCTGAAATAAATGAATAAAAATAAATAAAAAATAATATATAAATAATAATATAAGCATAACATATTTATAGAAATATTTGTTGTTTATAAATTGTATTATTACTATTGAAAACTATTATTATTATTTAAAAACTTTTGTAAAATATTTATACTGACTTTTTAAAATAATAATTATTGCAAATAATTACATAAATAAAAATAATTCTATTTATTTTTATAAATAAGAATTTTTATAAATTATATATTGATTAAAAATATATAGTTTTTTATAAATAAAACTTGTTTGAAATTATAAAAAATATAAAACTAAATAAATTGATTCAAAATATATTTATTTTTATAAATAATAATTATTGCAAATTATAAAAAATATAAAAATAAATAAATTGATTTATGTAGAGTAATAATTGGAAAATCAATATTTGTTTGTTGTATTTAATTCATTATAATATATATATATATGTATATATTAATTATTATCTGACTTCATAGAAATGAAAGCTTTGCCAGCTGACTTTGAAAATATTTTATTTAAAAAAAATCTATAATGTAATTTATTAATAGAGTTGAGCGCGAAAAGTAAAAATGATTTGAACAACTTAAGAAATTACTTAATTAAATAATAATAATAAATAAATTAAATATATAGTGCAACAAAAATGTGAGCAACAAAAATTTCTTTGCTTTTCTATCTAGAACTTGGCTTTATCCAGCTTTTTCCAGCTTTATCCAGATTTATCCGCGTTTATCAATGAATTAGATATTGTTGGGCTTTTTAACCACCTGTGACATAATTGACAACTGCAACTGAATGAAAGGAAATGAATATACATATGAATATATATATATATATATATATATAAATACACATACATATATATGTATATGTATGTATGTATGTATATATACGTGCAAAAACTCCCACACTTAACTGTAAACAAAACAAACATTATGAAAATTATTTGCAATGCAATTTTCCATTTTTCATATTTATTTATTTTTTTATTCATTTTTCATTTGTTTCTGCGCTTTTTGTGTGTGTTTTTTTTTTGTAATTCATCTGCAACTAATTGAGTTTGCGTGTCTGTGCCAATTGTTTTTTTTATTGATTTCTGAAAATTTGTTTACAAAATGTAACAACAACAACAACAACAACAACAACAGCAACAGCAACAGCAATAACAATTTTCGGCTTGAATTGTTTTTTGTTTCTCGAACTTTAGCTGATCGCTGCGAGCAGTGCAGATCAGCAGACGCTTCATTATCATTGTTATCATCATCATCATCAGCATCATCATCCTCATGCTAATGCTGCTGTTGATGATTATGAATTGCAGCCAGACGACAAATTTTTGGCTAAATGCCAAAACTTTGCAACTCCAGCAAATACAACAACAAGTTGGCAGACAGCGGAGACATATAGATATATATATATATATACAGATATATATATATATTTATATATGCTTACACATCTATTCATCTATATGGCCATCTATCTATATCTATCTATACAGCTCTATATCCATATCTTAATTGGAGTTTGTCTGCCTTCTAATTGGATGCAGCGCGAAATCGAATAAAAATCTTAAGCCAGCTGCAGTGGCAAATGTGGCAAGCATTATGACTCCACACACACATGGATATATAGTAGATATATATACATGTATGTGAGCCCTCTGTCTATGCACACAACATTCGCAGAATGCAACAACAAGTTAGCTGTGGCAGCAGCAGCAGCTAACGAAATTCTTAGAAAATATCTTTGCAATTAATTTACATTGACGGCGACGAGTCGCTAAATCGTTGCATAAATATATATCTACATATGTATATACATATGTGAAATGCTATAGTTTTAGTATATGACTAGGCACATTGTTTAACTAGTTACTAGATATATATATGGACATATATATGCTTAGATATCTGCCCAGCAGTCCAAATGTTTTGCCGTCGGAATTCGCTTCCCTTTTTTTGCATGCTTGCATGAAATTGAATACAAATGCAAATATTTATGAAACATGCATATATAAATCTGATACATATATATGTATGTGCATATAGCTGCAGTATTTGTCTACATCTGCTAGATCCATGTTGATCTATGCGATCTGCAATTAGTGCAGCAGCGAGGCGCAATCAATAAAACTTAAATAAGCAAAACCAATTGGGCTGCCACGCCCCGTTTGTGGCAGGCACTGCCAAGTGTTATGCATATATATACATATATATATACATATATATATACATATGTATATAGCAAACAAATCTATCTAATCTGACTAACCAATGCACTCTGGTAGCGTGCTCTAAAAGCTGAGCACACCAAAAGTATCTCAGCAACAGCAAAAGTATCTCAAAGTGCAAAAAGTGAAGAAAGGAAAAAAATATATATAAATGAAAATAAATTAAAAAAATATATATATATTTATATATGTTACAAATATTTGTACTCTAATTCATATTATAAATAAAATAAAGTACAAAATATTTTATTTTATATTTTATACAATTCTTTTTTATGTATTTATACATCAAATTAAAGTCTTAAAATATTTATAAAATTATAAAAAATTCTAAAATATTTTTATGAAAACATTAAGACAAAAAGCTGCAAATTTAAAAAAGTATTTTTATTTATATTTTATACAATTGCTTTTTGTTAAAAATACGTCAAATTAAAGTCTTAAAATATTTATAAAAATTCTAAAATATTTTTTTAAAACATTAAAAAGTCAAGCTGCTAATTTATTCATTTTCCTTAATTAAGAAACATTTTTTTTTTTATTTTTGGCATATTTTGTGCATTATTAATTTTTAATTTCATTATAATTATTATTTTTTTTTTAATTTATTAATTTAATTTGCATTTTCAATAATTATTTCACTAAAAAGCATTTTTTTTTTAATTTTTGGCATATTTTTGGTGTTTTTAATATTTAATTTCATTATTATTATTATTATTATTATTTTTTTTAAATTTAATTTACATTTGCAATAATTATTTCACTAAAAAAACATTTCTTTTTATTAAACTTATTAACATTTTAAACATCGAATAAATATTTTGCTTAACTTTTTGCTTGCCCAAAGAGTATACAAAAATTATTTTCAAAAATCTTTGCTTTTGCTTGCTGCTGCTTCATCTTCTTCTTCTTGCTTTTTTTATTGTTAGTTTTTCGATCGATTCGCAGAATTTTGGAGCGCAGCGAGCGCTCTTAACGAGCATTTGATTTGTTATTAATGGCTGAAGAAGAAAAAATAAAATAAAAATAATAATAATAAAGAAAAAAAATTAAAAATTAATAACAAAATGAGCGAGATGTGTATGTGTAAATCAATGCAAAAACCAAGTAACTTGCCAGAAGAAGAAGACGAAGAAGAAGAAGAACTGTATAAAGAAAAAGAAGAAGAAGCAGCAGCAGCAAAAGATATGGTTAGCTATAGGTAAGGCAATTAGACACAGATCGATTTCAAGTGCGATCTGTAATGATGAGCTTAAGCTGGAAGTGTGCTTAGCATGTGTGTGTGTGTGTGTGTGTGTGTGTGTGTATTGAAGTGATCTCATCGGCAAATTGAACAAGATCTTGGCTTATTTTTTGGTGCTTATCAGCGATAAGAGCGCTCCAATTGCCATAAGTAGACGCAAATCTGAGCCCATAAATATCATTGACAAGCCAAATTGTGTAATCATAAATAACGAGAGAGAGAGAGAGACAGAGAGGGAGAGTGGGAGAGCGCGCGAGACATCAGTTAAACATATTCATTTGTAAGACCAAAAATAGAAGTTCATTAAATAATTAACAGACAGCAGAAAGCAAATAAAACCAAGTTAACAAGAACAAGAACAACACAGCAACATCGACAGCTGTCCAAATTGCGCTAACTCTAGTGAGTGCACGCGCTCTCTCTCTCCCTCACACACACTCCCTCTCCCTCTCTCACTCACTCTCTCACTCTCTCTCTGCTGCTCTGCTAACTTCTTTGGCTTTCAAGTACACGCGTCATATATAGTATATGGATATATCTATATGAATTGGCACCAATTCGTAAAGCGTCAACAACAAATTGCCAGATTAACAAAAATTATATCGGTTATATATACATACATATACATATACATATATGTATATACATTTATATATATCTATAACTAGCTCAGAAATCATTTCCGTATTTTCGATTCGCAACAGTCACACAAAAGAAAACCCAAATTCAAAAGCAATGAAAAAAAAAAACATAAAGAAAAGAAGCAGAAAAAAATCGAAAACCCGGTCGCAATGCAATCTATAAACTTGACCCATTAACTATTTGGTAAAAAGAAGCTGCTCTCATTTGACTAAGCAAAAAAAAAAAAAAAAAGGCAAAAAAAAAAGCCAAATAAAAGCATAAACAAAGTTGTCGATTTTCATGATTTTTCATGATTTTCATGATTTTCGCTGACTGACATAAAATAAAAAAGAATAAGAAGAAGAACAAAAACTTAGACAAGAGTCTATGCTCGACTCACACATACGCTGTAAGCTTAGGGAAAATCTTAGAAGAAATATAATTAGAAATTGCAGAAAATTATTGATAAAATGCTTTAATAAATAAAAATAAAATAAGATAAAAAAGTTGAAATAGTATAATGAATATATTCAAGTTATATATATATATATGTCTTTAATTTGTATAATTATGAAAAATAATAAATACAAATTTAAATTTAATAATAATAAAAATAAAAAACTTAATATATTAAAAAATTAATATATTAAAAAAATTAATTATTGCTCAGCTACAAAATTTAATAATAAATAAATAATATATAATTAAAATAAAATATATTTAAAACAACATAATAAATATTTGTTTTAATTAATTAATGCTCAGTTTTAAAAATTTGGAAGTTCTTTTATAATAAAATATATTTTAAAAAAAAACGTAATATATTAAAAACAAAAAATGAATTAATGCTCAGCTATAAAAGTGAATAATAATAAAACTAAATTTAAAAAACAACTTATTTAGCTGTAGAAGCTTTCAAATTTGCTTTGCCTGCTCTGCAGTTGCTATATAGACATACATTACACACACATACATACATATGTATATGCATATACATGTTTTCCTTTAAAAACACATTTTTTAATGTATCTTTGCTGTCCTTTTTTAATTGGCAAAATGCATTTGAGTCTTCGTCTTTTCTGTTTGATTTCATTTCTGTTTCTGTTTCTGTTTTTTTTTTTTCAATTTCAATTTTGATTTTTTATTTCGGGATTTTGATTTTTTGTTGGGTTTTTAGGAGGGGGGATATTAATCAAATCGAAACCGGTTCGAGAGCTCCTGCCGCAGCTACCACCATTGACAGCACCACCACCATCAGCATCATCAGCAGCATCATCGCCACTAGCACCACCAGCGAACCACCAACTTTGGTGTTTGATAGTTTCAAAGTTTCTTTCAAATATGGCGGTCGCTTGGCTAAGTTCTCTAAAGCCATTTGCATATGCCCTAAATGAGCAGCCGTGCTCTCCACAAGGGTTGTCCTGCCATGCTCTAAGCTGTTAGATACACACACACACACACGCACACACGCACAGATACGCAGATAAACGCAGTTATAGATAGAGATTGAGATCGGCGACAGCAGCAGCAGCGTGTGTCATATAATTTTTAGCATTTTAAGTGCAATTTACGTTGGCCCGGGCCAAGCAGCCGGCGAGCAGCTAATGAGTCAGCCCAAGGGTTAAAAATCACACAAAAAAAAAAAAAACACCCACACAGAGAGTGAGAGGGAGGTAGAGGGAGAGGGAGAGGGAGATACACATGTATATATTTGCTGACACGAATCGAATTGAAACGAAGCGAAGCTGAATATTGTTTTTGCTGTTTTATAGATATAGAAAACATATATGCATATACATACATACATACATACATACATACATACATACATGTGCATTTATACATATATACACACACACACACACAGCTAAACATTTTGAAACGCTCAATCGCTCGATCGCTGGAGATATGTTAATATAATTAAATTAATTTGTCAGCACGGAAATTAAAAACCACGCAGCCTCTGCCAACAACAACAACAACAAAAACAACATGTGTATCTATAACAGCGACAAAGATACACACAAAAAAAAACTGAAAATCGAACAATTAAACCCGCAAGATGCGGGGGCGAGGGAAAAACTTTGGCATGCCTCTAATAATGTGAAATAAAAAATCATTTGAACAAAAAATTATTATTAAAAATTGAGTTCATGAACCATGTGTGTGTGTGTGTGTGTGTGTGCGAGCGATAACTTGCCTGACTCTTGATCAATTTTTATTATTATTATTATTATGATTATTAACATTATTTGTGCACTGCAGCGTGTTGTATTTGTTGCTTTTCCGGTTAGCTAGACTAGCAGCTCGACTCCGGCTCTCGACTATTAATTATTAATAGCTCTGGCCCCGGCTAATTGAAGCATTTGCCTGTCCGGTCAATCCAATCCAATATGAAATGACAGCTCGATGCGATCATATCTGTTGCGGCATGTTAAGCATGTCCAAAAAAAGCAACAAAACAAAAAAGAGAGAAAAACTATAACTAAGCAGAAATGTATATCGATCAGCGAACGCGTCAGACTGTCTGCCTAAGCAATTTACATGTTCAATAAGTTATCGATTCATTGCTATCGATAAATGTTTTTTGGTTTTGGTTGCAGCTGTCTAAGAATTGAGCTTGAACTTCAAATAACTTCCGTGTGAATTGTTGACTATGAATTGTACGAAAATGTTATCGATATACACATATATCGATCAAGTTATTTGCAGCTTTGCTTGCTGTATTGTTGCTAACATGTCTTCATATAAATTGCCAAGCAAACTATAAGACTCATATTTTATCGATATAAATATTTATCGATAAATGTATATACGTATCTTAATATACAATTGAAGCTAAATTTAAATTTGTTCTCACATAAAAACGCTTTCTATTTGGCACATCAAGTTTAGCTCAACAAATGCTTATCGATAACACTTATCGATTATTTGCTATTGCTTATAATACATATTTATACAAGTCTTTTAGATAATATATGTATATATGCATATAAATGCATGCACACATTACCCGCAGAGTTATCGATAACCTCGAAGAAAGAGAAAGCTTATCGAAAGCCCTGTTAAATGCTTGGGCCGCGCTTTAACTCATTGTCATTGTCATTGCTCATCATTATTTTCCCATCTATGGCCAAAATAAAAGATGGGGCACACAAAGCGACGAAAGAGTGGGAGGCAGAGACACAAAGAGGAAGAGAACTAACTGAATGCTTATGGAGTTGAAAAGGAGATTCAACGGCTTTTGTGTGTACAACTTAATAACAACTAATTGTCTTTTTATATGCAAGCTGAATACACATATAAATAAATATAGCTACCCCTCTCTCTCACTCCCTCTCTCTCTCACACTCCCTGTCTCTCTCTGTGCAACTGCAAACCTGTCTTGGAAATCTTTTTAGCTGCCGCCTGCTTCTGCCCCATTCTTAACAATATTTCAGTGGACGAGCGAGCCACGTCTTTCATCTTCAGTTGTCAGTAATTTGTGCAGCTCAATATATCAGTCGATATCTTATGAGTTTTTAATTTCAGGCTACGAGCGCTCTCTCTCCCTCTCTCCCTCTCTCCATCTCTCTCTTTCACTCTCTGTGTGTATCTGTGTCTGGCACTGTGAATGTTAGCCCATCAATTTGATTTCCTACACACACAGTTTTTCCAGCTGCCTGAAAAGGACAAATCGTTCACTCAACCGCTCGCCGAGGATATTGAATAAAATATCATTTTGTGCACGCCCCTTTAAAGAGCAGCACTGAAACCAAAAAACACTGAAAAAAAAACAAAAAAACAAAAATAATAATAATAAAAATAAAGAAAAAAAGCAACAACAACAACAAAATCAAGCGAGAGATCCTCTAGACAGCGCTGATGATGATGAGTTTTGAGCGCTGTTTGCCTGGCCAAGTTGTGCTTGGTCTGGCTCTGGGTTTGTGCGTATTGGCAACATTTGTGATCGATACACGATGCTAAAGTTCCAGCAGAATCAGCAACCCTCCCGCCGTACCCGCAAACGATACCCCAAGCTCTCGGCTGCCGGTTGAATAATGACCAACGCCCGAGGAGCGCACATTAAAAAGGAATCATCATTATTGGCAGTTCGGTGGGGGGATCAAGGATATATACATATGTATGTATATATGCACAGCCATTAAGGCACTGAGCACTGTGCGCAAATATCTTGCACTGACTGTCCGTCTCAACGACTGTGTCTCTCTCTCTCTCTCTCTCTGGCCTGTCTGGCCTGTCTCCTTATCTGCCCATTGCTGCATTCCATTTCATGCCATTTCGTTTGCTTATTATTTCTCGCCTCACCACCTTCTTCATCTGCTCCTCTTCATCTTCTTCTTGTTGTTGTTGCAATTTTTAGGTATTTTCAGTGTTTTTCTCGCTTTTCAATTTTTGCATGAAAACCATTTGCGCACAATTTTACAGCCGTCCGCGTGTGCGTTTGTCGTGTTTGTACAATTTTTTATTGATGTTTTAATTAAGTTGTTGCCTTTGTGCCACACCCACCACAGCACCACCCAAAGGAAAATAAAAGTGCATTCCTATATATAAGCTATATAAATATATATATATATTTATATATAACTATATTCCTGTATCAAAATTTAGTTTGCTCTATGCCAGCTCCTAGCTCTAGCTTCCTTTCGCCTCTCTCTCTCTCTCTCTCTCTCTCTCTCTCTCGCTATCTATATATATCTATCTCTCTCTCTCTCCGCTACTCTTGCGCTTTGGCTTGTTTTTATTATTTTTGGCACGACATGAAAATTAGTTTAGAATATAATTTGCTTTGACTTTGAGTGCTTGTTGCGATTTGCAATACTTTTTCCTTCTTTTTTTTTTTAGCCGAAATTTTTTATTTATTTATTTTGTTTCGTTTGAATGTTGTATGAACAGCAAATTTTGACGTTTGTATGGGTTAAGTTTACAATTTAGGTAGAGTTAGAAGTATATGAGAAGCCAGAGAGCTAAATATGGCATTGATAGATAGTTTATAAAGATGATATAGTTAGATATAGTAAAGAGTTAGATAGTATATATTACAGATAGATAGAAATATAGAGTAGAGAGCATATGTGGAGCATAGATCGATAGATAAAAGTGAGATTTGCAGTAAAGAAGAATATAATATAGATAGATATTGTATAGATAGATAGATAGATAGACCTATAAGTTCAAGATGTAGAGATCGATAGATAATGTAAGTAGATGCATGATGGATAACAAAAATAGATATGATATGGCTAGATAGCTAAATGTATCGTATAGTATACATAGATAGGATGGTAAATGGTATATGTGAATATAGTATGGATAGATAGATCTATGTAATATAGTATATATAGATAGATAGGAAGATGGTATATGTGAGTATAGTATGGATAGGTAAATACCTTGATAAGGCGTATAGATAAATGTTATATAGATGGCAAGAATATGAATATCTATCGTATTAGCTCGATATAATATAGTTAAAACTAAGAAAACTTGGATTACTTGAAGCAACTATGGAAAAATCTATATATAGTAGTATTCAGATATATATTTAGCACTATAAGCAACGAAGCTTGCTTAAATAAGAATATAAAAAACAACATTAACTTTTTAGCTGTAAGCAAGCCAATTTTCAGCTAGATTTCTAGCAACTTCTCGACTTGAATGCTAATTAAATTTCAGCAAAAGTTAATTTCAATTATTTTTTTTTTTTTGTCAAATTTCAATAGTTTGACATTGAAATGGCAAGAGAGAGAGAGAGAGAGAGAGAGAGAGAGAGTGAGAGTGGAAAACGTTTAGAAGTTTGCGAACTAAGCCAATTTGCAGCTGTAGCTACTTTTGTGTATCACACATTTGGGGCATGCAATTTGTTGATGTTGCCCATTTGTGGGCACCTGGCTGCGCGCTTCTTTTACTTTTTTCTTTTATTTTTATTTTTTCTTCTTCTTCTTGTGCGCTTTAGCTGTTCGTTATCAGAGTGTCAAATTGTTGGTCGAAGCATATCTCATGTCTCAGCTGGAAAAAAAAAAGAAATGAAAACGAAATGAAACGACGCGAAATCGTAAAACTTGTTTCTATCTGTTACGTCGATCTGAGCGAGCGGCTAGAGAGTTCGATTTCAGGTACTATTTGTGATAATCAAACCTAGGGCAAACCTGGCATGATACGGCGCGTCCTGCTCATTGACCAGCATACCATTTAGTGGGGTTGCAACTGGAACTGGACGGGTTCTTCAAAGGGTTCAGCATAGAGAGAGAGAGAGAGCGAGAGAGAGCATAGCCCAGGGGAGGTTGCATTACCATTGCTTAAGGGTTTCTCAGCACTAAATGAAACTAGGTTTGTCTCTATTTCTCAGTTTGTCAGCTTCGCACTTTGTCAGTTTGTCAATTGTCTGTGCGCCATAATTTATCAGTCGTATGCAAATGAGTTTGATTTATTCAATGAGCTGCGCACAATTTTATTTTATGCCCATTAGCCTGGAATATAACTAATTTTTTTTTCATACGAGTTTGCCTCTTTTTTTTTGGGAGGAAATTAAAAAAACGCGACCCTTTTTTTTGCTGGTAATTCTAGCCAGCTATAGGTATAGATATATGCACATATATACAATTTTATATATACATATATCTGTCTGTAGCTGTAGCTATATCTGTATCTGTACAGCTGTTAGATAGTTTTTTTTTTGTTTTTTTTTTTTGCTGCGGCTCATTGCGACGCAACAGACGTAAAAATATTAAAATGAGAGTGGAGTGAAAAAAACTATATAAATCTAAAATATATCTGCGGCATATGCGCGATCATTGACAGCGCAGCAGAGGGAGCGCATGTAAAATAAAAACATATTTATGTATGCTGTTTGTTCCTTGCATCTGTGTATGTGTGCGTGTGTGTGTGTGTTCGCCCCACTCAATCATAAAGCATTGGCAGGCGTAAATCAAATCAAGTAGCAATGCAGCAGCAGCAGCAGCAGGCAAGACAGCAACAGTTGCTGCTCTCGCGCCTCCTGCTGCATGTTGCACGCACAGACGCTCAGACAATGATTAAGTAGGCAAAATGCGCTACTTACCCCGCGCCTACACACACACACACACACAGACATACAGCAGTGGTGTCCCTCTCACTCTCCCGCTCTCCCGCTCACTCACTGTGCCCATTCCCATAGCCATTCCGATTCCCATTCCCATTCCCGTTGTTGTGGCATTTTTCCCCCTTTTATGTTTTTAATTATTACCGTACGGCATTTGGCGGCAGCTTGACTAAAAATCACACAAACACACACTATATAGTATATGTATATATATAATATATATACATGTGCAGCAGCATTATAACAAAACTTTGCATCAAGTTGTGCGGAACTCGTGTGGAGTCGCCATGTCTCGATGTCATATCCAGTCGCTCGCAGCTCCATTTCCAGCTGTCTGTCTCAGTCCTTGACAAACACAAGTGCGTGTGTGTGTGTGTGTGTGTGTGTGTATGTGTGTGACATGCAACACTATTGATCTCTTCAGCTCAACATCAACAATTTGCACTTAAGACTTGAAGAATTCTTAGTAAATTCTTAGCATATGATGGAAATCTCTTTAAAAGACAAGCTGCACTAGCTTAACTAGATCATCTAATTACATCTCAGCATATTGATCGTGAAGCTCTTGAATTTTAGTTCTCATGGAACTGATCTTCATATTCAAACTCTGAAAGCTCGATCGTTAGGCAACTACTGTAGATCGTATCGTAGAAAATATGAACAAATATTTCAAGTGTTTCGATTTACAACTGAAGCAAACTCTACTAGGAAACAGCAATTGAAGCATTGCAGCTACAGATTGATCAGTTCAAATCGAAACTGATTGTCTGATAATAAAGCAACGCCTACATACATATACATATATATATATATGTATGTCTATGCACAAACAAAACAAGAAATTCTCACACAAAAGAAACAAGAACAGAAAAAGCCCAGAGTAAAGGGATCACTTTGCTTTCCACACAATTTTTCGTTGATGTTGATGTTCATCATCGTCATCGTCATCGCCATCGCCATCGCCATCATCATCATCATCATCGTGATCATGATAAACTGCTGACGCTGCTATTTGAAGTATGGACGACAAGTTCTTTGACGCTCAGCTCTTGTATTCAATGGCAGCAAAATGATGCTTAAAACATATATGAATTATTATATAGATCAGCTGCATAGACGACACACTACTACTTGAGCGAAACAAAATGCTTGGCTTGTCCACCCGCCCTCCTCCCGCTCTTCATGTTGTTGTTGTTGTTTTGTTGTCATTTACTAAATACTTTTGCTGTTTAGCTTGCCCGGGCAGCAGCAGCAGCAGCAGCGGCAGCAACTGCCAAGCGATCAATGTGATCAATCGCGCTTCAATTTTTCTTGAGAGAAATACAAAAAGCAAAAACAACAACAACAGATCTCTTGTAGATCATTTGATGGGGTTTCTTAAAAAGTTTTTTTCTTATGCTGCCTGTTCTTGTTGTTGTCTTATATATATATATATACATATATGTATTTATATATATATATATATATATTTTTTTTTTTTTTCGATTTTGGTATTTCTGTTTTGTCGTTTCGGTTTTTTTGTTGTTTTCATCTTCAACTGCCGCTGCTGCTGCTGTTTTTTTTTGTCAGCGGAAATCTTTTGTGTGTGTGGCTCAAGTGGTTAATGTTGTTGTTGTTGTTGTATTATTAGCTAGTTCAATTTTTGTTTTTTTTTTTTTTTTTCTTTTGGTTGCGGGTGTGTGCGGGCGGCCTCCAACAAGTGGCAGTTGAACGCCGCTAAGTAGCTCAGATAATGCCAGCGCATAATGCCACAAAAGTTCCCCCCTAAAATAATTGAGTGTCAATTATACACACACACTCGCACACACCCTCGCACACCCTCTCGCTCGCACTCGCTTAGCGCGTCTTTGGTGTTACTTGATGTCAGCTGTTGAAAATATTAGAGGAAAATTATAGGCGTAAATATTATGCATTTTCTTGCATGCGGCGTGTCGCGCGGGTAGCTGAGAATATTAAAAAGAAGAAGAAGTAGAAAAAAGCAGAAGCAGCAGCAGCACACACACACACACACACACACACACGCTTGTCTTTTAATGTGTTTTGTGTTGGTGCGACAGGCGGCTCTCAAGCGCCTCCATTATTAATTTATGAGCTCGACAAGGCGGGAAATATCGAGCGAGTGAGACGTGCAGCAAAATGCATAGATGCATAAAATCTAGATATGGATTATATATACGCATGCATATGTGAAAGTCTACAAAGTCGACAATATTTACGATTGGCCATAACTAATATTGTGCAAATGTGCAGAGACTACAATCGAACTTTAATTGCAATTCTACAAAGTCTACAAACTCTCCAAATGATAAACACTAACTGCAAGCTATGTAAATGTGATGTAACCAAAAGAAAATTGCTAATGCGCTCATTGACACACGAACTCTACAAAGTCTACAAGCTCTCCATAAAACTCTACAAAAATACTAGTTCAGCCCATTGAAAGTTATCACATGCTGCTTTCTTTTATCATTATTCACTTGAAATCTACAATGCTTACAAACTCTACAGCAAACTCTACACTCGCTGAAGTCATGCAAGCTAAGCATGCCAAAGTAGATAAATGCAACTAAATGTCTTGCTTAATTGAGTTGAATTCTATAAAGTCTACAACTCTACACAACTCTACAACTCTACAAATCTACACTAATAACTACTATATCTATTAAAACGTAAGCGTCTCACAACAAATGGGCATCTATAACTTGTTCAGTCATAACTCTACACACTCTACACAAAACTCTACACTAATAACGCTCAGCTATAGCCATAGATCTATAGAAACCGTAACATAGAACATGAACTGCAGTTGCTGCCAAAACATGATCAGCACCAACTCTACAAGGTCTACACAAAACTCTACACGACACTCAACTCTACACTACTACAACTTCTGAAACGTTGCATAGAATTGTGCTACAACTCGCACTCATTGCATTGCATGATCCGATAGAACTCTACAACAAAGTCTATCAGAAAATGAAAACGAACTCTACACTGGCCAAAAAATAGGCATGCGCATGCATGCCGAGCAGGCAAAGTGGCAAGTGCAGCCACACAATGCAGAACATGTGTAAACATGCATAACCACAAATTGCACTTGCTTGGCAGCCATCGTCGTCCACTTGGGACGGGCTGCAACTGTTGCCACTGGGGGCATTGTGGAACAGCAGGCTAATAAAAATTTTCGCTTCTGCCATATCGAACGACATAAAAACTGATCGACAACGACAAATATAACTCGGGGAACGGCGACAGTGTGTGGGCGGGGGTTGAGGATGGGGTTTTGCGGTAAGAGAGCGAGAGAGAGAGAGAGAGAGAGAGAGGGAGAGAGAGGGAGAGCCGGGAAGTGGGACTCTTATATTCATATTATTTTCTTAATTCTTTTTTTTTTTTTTTTTTGCTTTGCTTTTGGGGCGGCAGAAAATAATGTCCACAACTTGCTGCCTGTCTGAGTTTTGCTTTGCTTTTTGGTGTTGTTGTAAATTTTAATGATCTGTCATTTCGATTTATTTTATTTTATTTTCGAACACAACAACGCGAACGAAATCACACACACACACACACACACACAGAGCGAGAGACAAAAGAAGAAAAGTGTGGATGCAGGGGGCGCTGGGAGGGGGGGTCGCTGTGTGTGTGTGTGTGGATCGCTCGATAGCTCGTTCGATAGCCGAGACAGCCACATCATAGAGCGCACGTCAGCTGCATATTAAATTAAAAGGTATTATATCGTACTAAATATACGTATATCAAAGGAGAAAGGCAGAAAGAGACCGTGAGAGGGGAAGGGGCAGTGGGGCAGAGGGCGGGGGGCAGTTAGCTGTGACAAACAGTGAACGAGACAATCCCACAGTTCGATCAAAAATATCCAACACACATCGATAGAATTTGAATTTGAATTTGAATTTGAAAATGAAAATAAATTTGAAACCAAGTTCTCAGTTGAATTTGGCATAGTTTCGTCTAGGTGGGCGGATGAGGAGGGGGAGGGTGGTTGGCGATGCGGTGGGGGTGACGGTTGCTGGCGGCTAGGCCCCATTGTGTTGTGCTGGGAACTAGAGCGCATTGCTTGCCATTGTGTGCGAGTGTGTGACAGACACACACACACACACACACAAACACACTTATATATATATACATATATTCTTGTGTGGCTTTTAATTTATTTGTTTTTTTGATTTCACAATATTTCGATCGACCAAGAAAATAAATTTTACCACATAAATTTGGCTTTTTTTTTTTTAATTTTTATTTATTTATTTTGTTGTTGTTGCTTTTGGTCGAGTATAAAAATGTATTGAGATAAAAACTTGTTATAAGTAGACGCGATTTCGTATTGCTCTAGGCTGGGCATAATCCCACCCCATAACCTCCTGCCCCCACTTAGCAAATTGCGCAGCTTATGTACTACATAAATGATTCAGTTATATAGATATATACATATATGCATGTTTATATATATATATAAACTGGCCTATTCGATTGCCTATTGGCTGCTGCGTGGGCGTTCCATTGTCTTTGTCAGCATGCTAATCCACATTATATAGATGTTGCCACACAGCCCATACACATCTCTATATATTATCAATTTTATGTTGATTTCTACCGATAATATATATAATATATGTAACTTTTGTGGCATTGAATTTGAGTTTGAATTGGGATATTTTCAAGTGTTCCCTGATTGCAAATTTCCTTTCCAGCGTTGCCACATGTTTCGCAACCATTCTCAATTAGCTTTTTTGCTGTTGTTTGTTGCTTTATTTCCTAGATATTTCTATGTATACATATGTCATTTACGTTTGCCCTCACAACTACTTTGATATATACATAGATATATCGTTAAACGTTTAATAGGCCATCAAAGCATATTAATGGCGTTTATCAGTGCCCACACACTAACAGATTTATGAGCCTCGTCGCAGCCCACACACACACACACACATACACCTCTTGAGTTAATGTGCCCCAATCATAATTTGCAAAAGCACTGATAATGCGCAACCCTCATTGGGTTGGACGAGGGAGAGGGAGTGGGGGAGGGGAGAGGCAGTGGGGAGAGCAGGCGTGGGGTTGCCTGCTCCCCTTTAATTATGAAATAATGTCAAAAACGTAAGAGAACTTAAGCGCACTATCCCTTGCCCTCCACAGCTCCCACTCCCTCTCTCACTCCCCGCTCTCTCTCTCTCTCTCTCTACCCCACGCTTAGTCAAGGCACAACTTTGCGCACTTTTAATTGCCTACAATTTTTGGTGTGTGTGTGTGTGTGTGTGTGTGTGTGGCTAGTTATCGCTGCTGATTTCTATTGAATTTTCGCTTTACCAAGGGTCGCATCCTGCATGGAGCAGGAGGTGAAGGTAGCGAGCATTTAACGAGCTGATGGGCAACTCTCTGGCATTATGAAGTCATAATTTTCTGTCATATCATGCGGACGCGTCCCACTGCCGATCGGTGGCTGTTGATAAGCCACTGTCTGGGTTTTAACAGGAACTAGACAAGTGCGGGCAAGTGAGAGAGTGAGAGAGAGAGAGGGAGAGAGGGAGAGAGGGAGAGAGGGAGAGAGGGAGAGAGGGAGAGAGCGCTTGTGATGGGAGTGAGACGCACTTAAGTGGCTGTCAAGGCGCATAGTTCAAGTGTTTAATTTGAGACAGCGTTGCCAGACTGTCGACTGCAGCAGCAGCCACACACAGCACACAAGTCATTAACCCACACACACACATAGAGAGAGAGAGAGAGAGACAGAGAGACAGACACACACGCACGTAGACAGTCTAATACACAGGCAGTTACAGTTATAGGCACATTAACATTGCGGCTGCTGCTGCTGCTGCTGCTGCTTTGTTGGCCAAAAACTATGCCAAAAACTTTCAAGGACATGTGCTGCATACACGCAACAGCCAAACACATGCGTTTTGCGGCTTTTTTGAGACAGACTGTGAGAGAGAGAGAGCGAGAGAGGAACTGCGCCTAAGTTGCGGCTGTGATTTTTGTTTGGCTGCTGCCGCAAAACGTGCGTAATTAAAAGTGCGTGAGTGTGCGTGTGCATGTGTGTGTGTGTGTGTTAACAGCAGCTGCTGTTTAAGGCTTTAAACTAACAACACACACACACACACACACACCGAGGCAGTTGGCTTGAATGTATGCTATGAATATTTGTAGCGCAGTCTAAACTGTTGCTTGTTGTCTTAAAGCACAGCAGGCCTAGAGCGAGACACAGAGCGAGACAGAGCAAGATAGATGTTTGTGTGTGTGTGTGTGTGTGTTGAGCAGTCGACTGCGGCTGTCGCCATTTTTTTGAAGCTCAAGGACGTGGCTTACGCTTGCTGGCAGCCTTTTTAGCCAACTGCCTGCCATTGGCTAAGTTTAAGAAAGCCAAAGCAAAATGCCTTAAAAATATATGCTCAAGCGCTGCCTGCAATGTTGCCCCACACTCTCTCTCGCTCTCTCGCTCTCTCGCTCTCTGTGTGTGTTTTTGCTACTAATTTTTGCTACTTTTGCTGCCAAAAGGGAGCAGCAGCTCACTGTGTGTGTGTGTGTGCGACGTCGCTTTTGCTGCTTTTCTTTAAATTTAATTTCTTTTTGCTAGTTTTCCTTTTCGTAGCGCCAACTCTCGCCCTCTCACTCGCTCACTCGCTCGCTTGACTGTCGTCTGCTTAGAATTTTCATTATTGTTTGTTGTCTGAGGTTAGTTTTTCACTGCCGACACTGACGTCGTCGTCGTCGTCGTCGTCGTCCTCCTCGCCTTTTGGCACAATTCTTCGGCTGTGCGCCGCCTTTTTACTGCCGGGCTTTAATTAGAACATTTTGCCACACTGACTGCTGACAGTCTGTGCCTTGTTTTTTCTGCTTGTGGGGTAGGGGTAGGCAACAGTTGGGCAGCTTTAACCCAAATAAAGCAACTTCAAGGCCCACAACAACAATACTGGCCACATCTTCTTCTTCATCGTCTCGCACCACGTCTTGCCTTTATAATCGCATTGAAAGTCTAGCGGCATCTGACGCTTTTTTGGTCGAACCCTTTGCGTTAAAGGCGTCGAGCAGCGCTCTGCATGGGGGCGCTTCAAAGGGGTTCCTTTGCTGTTGACTTAAATTTCACAATCCGCAAATGCCAACACACACACACACACACACACACACACAGGCACACTCTGTGGCAGGCGCTGGGCGTGCGACCGGCGCTCGACCAAAAAAATGTGCCACAAAATATGCGAAAGAGCTTGGAAAGTTCAACTTCATCGTGGCACGTTGGACAGCTCCAAGTAGCCGATAAATTAGCTTAGCCTTTAATCGATTCATCTCACTTTGTTCTTGCACTTGACTAATTTATGTATTTCTCTCTATCTTGCAGGTATGTTAACTCTTCTCTGGCCCGCTCTAGACATGTAAGCCAGCTCGTAAGTAATTTGTATTGTTTATCGATAACTAGTTATCGATTTTATAATTATTATATTCAATTAGTTGGGATTAGTTTTAAAACGAACAATTTTTGTATAATTTATTGATTTGTACATTTATGCATTTATCGATAAGCTATAGGTTGGATATATATCGATAACTATTATTGTTATTTATCAGTTTATTTCTATAATATGCAGAACATCAATTAAGTTTTCGATCGGTTATAGTTTAGTATATCATATTTATCGATAACAATCGATGCTATGCATTTACAACATTCTTGCAACTTTTTTTTAAGTTTCGATAAATTTACATCCCTAATTTAATACATACATGAGCATGTTTATAAATGTTGTAAATACATAGAAGCAATAGTTATCGATATATACGATAAAAAGTCATCATAAAAAACATTTATCAACTAGTCATAGTTCGATTTTTATCGATTACTATTATTTTTATTATTTTATTAATTTACTTATGCTATATTGCAATTAACTTTAGCATATATATTTATCTATAAGTTAGAGTTCGATTATATATCGATAACAAGTAAAGCTTGTTGGCTTTACCTTTGTTATCGATCACTTAGCTTAGCTTGATCGATCATTTCTCTCTTTGAATGGTTGTCAATTGGGCCATATGTTATCGATAAATTAGCTCTGCTCTCAGCGCTTGCCTTTCCAATAGCTCCAACGCTTAATGGCTACAATTTCCGCGCACCTTTGACATCATCGCCACAGCGAACATGAGAACAAATTCGAATTCTTTACGTTTGTTTTTTTGGCCCGACACCAAAAATAGATGTGTGTGTGTGTGTGTGAAGTTGCATGTTGCCTGTTGATGATGATGAGCATGTCACAACAACAACAACAACAACAACAACAACAAAAGGCTGCCTTTAATTAGGCAACGGCTGCGGCTGCGTCTGCGCAATGCGCGCAACCCCTGAAAAGGAAGTCGATCGGGAAACGCGATCAGAAAAGACTCACACACACACAAATGTCGTTGTGTCTGTGTGTGTGTATGTGTGTGTGTGTATATATGCTTACATATATATATTTATCATAATGTTGTGCATTAAGTCCACAATTTGATTTATATGCACGCCCGCGCATCTTTCGTTTTTGGCGTCTTCGATTTGGTACAGTTTCTTGCGTTTGTATTTTTATTATTATTATTATTATTATTATTATTATTGTTGTTGCTGTTGCTGTTGTTGTTGTTTTTCTCGTAAAAACTTTGCGCCTTATGCAAATTATGAAACTGAGCTGAACTGCGAAATCAAATTAAAAACAAGCGAATGCATCATTTGCATTGATGCTGCGGCTTCATTGTCAGCCTGCTGGCGAGCCCTTATAAACTGAGCAGGGGCAATGCTCAATCCAAACCCCCTCCCGCCTCTCCCCCTTCATACCCGCCCACTCGCTGAGAACACTCCACATACATATGTATGTATGTATGTATATATAGAGCAGGAGTCTCTGCCTGCCCCTACGGAGCATTTTTAATTTGAATTTCCGTTGAGCATAAAAATCTCATGTGGCGGGCATTACTGTGCGACTGTGTGTGTGTGTGTGTGTGTGTGTGTGTGTGTGACTGTGTGTGTGTGCCTAATAAATCTATAAAGTGGCAAACGCAAGTACACGCATTATTACTTTGATTTTTTATGATGAAAACAGGAAGCGAGACGAGATGATGACGACGACGACGACGACGACGGCTTCGTCAGGGTCTACCCACACACACACACACACACACACACACACACAGACGTAGACAACAACTATAAAAATCTTGAGCTATAGCTGACGATTTGGTCGTTCGACTCTTCTTGTTGTTTGCCTTTTGTTTTCATTGCGCTGATTGCTTTGATTTCGACTTCGACAAACTTCGACTGCGGCTTGCGACTTGGAACTGTGTTGCTGCGCGGATGGCTTTCAATTTATTTTTTGGACTTCCGTTTGTTCTACATTGACATGGCAGCGGCGGACTCGCTCCATTTGAACGCGTCTACAAATCGAATTCAATTAAGTGGCTTTCCGCCGCCACGTCCGCTGCGGCTAACTACCCAAACCCAAAACTGATTTACCAGTTAAACGCAACACTTTTTCAAGCCCGTCCCCCCCCTCGTCTTGTTTTACTCTTTTTGGCTACGCAATTGATCATACTAATGATTATTATCTGACTAACGACTAACTGGCCAGAGACAGGCAGATGATAGCCAGACAATCAGATAGAGAGAGGGAGAGAGCGAGAGAGGGAGAGAGGGAGCGAGAGCGATATGTTGATGATTTAAGTCAACTTAGCTCGTGGAGCTTCTCATTGTGCGTTTGTTAAACACCGGATGTTTAGCTAAGATCGCAGATGAACACACAAAAGGCACAAAAGCTAAGAAACCAACAGCAAACTAATCAAATATATATATATATATACATATATATAGTTGTTATATAATAAACTTTGATTACAGCATGCCAAAAAAGAGAATAGAAAAAACTCTAATTGGATTTCTTAGAGCAAATAAATATTGAAATATTTCTTTTCTAATACATTCATATATATTATTTATTTTCTATAATAAGTGCAGCAGTTTCGCTCAGTGTAGCTTAAGTCAATAATTAAAACTTAGCAAAATGTTTAAAAAAAATTTCCAACTCAACTAGCTAAAAGCTTTTAACTGAGTTTGGTATTTTTGCTTAGTGTATTTTGCTACACTTGAAAATGAATTGCTAACCAATCATATAAAAACACGCTCAGCATGGAAGAAGCAGAGTGAGAGAAAGAGAGAGAGAGAGAGAGAGGTAGCTAGTGGCAGTAATATGTAAAGAAGAGAAGGTAACATTTATTAAATAGAAGAAGAAGCAAAGGCAGCAGCAGCAAAAGCGATTTATTGCTAGTGCATAGAATGCCAGCCACATAGCAATCCATACACACACACACACACACACACACACACACACACACACACACACAGAGAGCACTAGCTGTGCTCTCTATATACAAATGGCAGAAAATCCTGCGCGCTCGAAAAAGAAATAAATTTTTCTTATATGCCGCGATTTTCTTCCTTTTATTTCTTGTTTTTTTTTTCCCTCGTTTGCTGCTCGATTTTCATTTTTGCTAACGCGCGCAATCAAGTACAGGCAGCAGCAGCCAGGCCCTCGCAGCGCCCAACCACTCCCACACACACACACACACACGCAGATAGAGACAGACACTGAGAGCAGCAGCAGCAGCAGCAGCGGCAGCGGCGGCTCCCTAACTGCGGCCCAGCCAGCTCTTGAGAGCTTTTCGCAATTTTTCCTGTCTTTTCTTTCGCTTCTTCATTTCGCTTGTGTATTTATATATGCACATAGCTGAATGTACATATATATATGTATGTATATACATATATAGATATGTATACTCTCTTTTTACACATATTGAGAAATATCCTTGAATCGAAATATACGGCTCCTCCCACAGCCAGAGCCACCCAGCCAGAAAAATCTATACACATTCGACGAGCGTCAGAACGAAACAGCAGCCGGCCATAAAAAATAAGAAGAAGAAAGAAAAAAAAACAAAAAGAAAGCAAGAAAAAAAATAATAAAACAGGAGACAGAAACCCGAAAGTGAAGATGAAATAAAAGCAGCAGCAGCTGAATGGGAAGCAGCGGCGGCAGCAACGAGGGGGGGCTGCTCCCAACTAGGGAGCAAAGATATATGAAAAAAAAAAGAAAAAAAAGAAAAAACGACGACGACGACGAGGAGGCAAAACAAAAAGGAAACCCGAACGAAACGAAACTCGGATAAAAATAGGGAGCGCATAAAAATTGGCAGCAGTTTGGGTCGAGCAGACAGCGTAGCAGACAAGCAAAGCCCCCCCCGCTCCCCACACCGGCGCCCCATCCCTACGCTCTTCTGACCTGCCGCCTACCACTGTCACGCCCCTGATGCTGCTGCTGCTGCTGCTGCTGCTGCTGCTGCTACTGCTGCTTCTTCCGTACCGCCCAGCATTCGGCGCTCCTCTCACAGAGACAGCGACAGCGCAGCCAACGGCAGACGGCGGCGAGGGAAGCTAGAGGAGCTTTGCCTGGCTGCTGCCATCGTCTCGGCTAAAACGACAAATGTGAAAGGACATTGTCGTCGTCGTCATCGTCGTCGTCGTCGTCGTCATCGTCGTCATCGTCGTCGTAGTCATCGTCATCGTCATACTTCATCCTGCACACAGACTTTGGCTCGTTGTGACGACGAGAACGAAGGACGGCAGGACGGCAGGACGACAGGACGAGAACGTAAAGCAAGTTACAATCAGGCTAGGCATAAGCCACCGCATTCAACGCTCTGAGTGCGTCGACACCGACTCCCAACTAGCGACAGCCGAGCCCTAGCGGGCTGCAGCTGCCCCGTTGGCTTGGCCCTGCCCCGCCCAGTTCCTGGCCATAGTTCAGGTCAGGAATGTCTGCCAACGAATGTTATTGGCAGCTCGCTTCAGCTGCATTTCTCTGGCGTTGCTTTGGTCAATCGATATTTGTTGCATGTTATCGATAGATAGATGTAATAATCGATAGCAGGAGTAATCGATTGTAAGCAGAAGTATATTATGAGGAATAAAAGAATTTATTGGAATAATAAAAGCTAGGAATAAACACTTTGATTTCCCTTTCTTTATGTTTCAAGCGGATTTTTAGATCTTTAGATCATTTATTTAGAATTAGATAGATTAATCGATGAGCTTAGAGCTATAATATAAAACTATTAAACTTGATAAAAATTAATTAAAAGAAAATCGTTAATAAAAAATTAAATACAAAATACAAAATACAAAATACAAAATTTAATAATATTTTTTAGCTAGCAAACAGAGCTAATAAAAATTGTATATGAGATCTAAAAATGCATTGAACTAATTTTTAAGCAAATAACATTTTCTTTTGCCAACAATTTGTTTAATAATTTATTTATTTAGTGTTTATATAGTGTTTATTATACAGAATTTCTATATATATTTTTTGTTAAACTAAATGCTATGAATATTAATTTAATTTATTTAAACTATTTCAATATCAAACTAAAGTATTCAATGTATAACAGAGAATCACATAGAAAGGTCGCTAACGGTAATCAAAATGATTACAAGCAGAGACCACAAATAACTATACATTATATACATATATATATACATATATAATATATGTGTATATGTATGTATGTATATACATAGCTACATAGCTGTAGGAGCCCTCTCGATGCGATGTTTGCCTCCTTTTAACGTATTTCTTTTATTTTTGGTCGCTTTTCTTTTTTTTTTTTTTTGGTTTTCTAGCTCACGCGCCCCAATGTCCTTTTCCGTGTATATGTATGTGTGTGCGTGTGTGTGTGTGTAGGGCTCTATATGCTCCTGCCTGCTGGCATTTCGTACATTTCGTTTCGTTTCGATTCGTTTGCTTCGGTATTTATCGACCAATGATATTGGAAATATGTCAGAGATGCGCACAAGTCGCTGCGCTCGGACCCCCTCTTCGATAGCCACCCCCCCCCCCCTTCAGCCATCCCTCTTTGCCAGTTTCCCTGCCCGTTAGATTCGCCGACTGTGCGCCTAGCCCAGCCCAGCCCAGCCCATCTCAGGCCAGCATGGCCACCCAATGTGCCGGTCCCTTCGCTCGGCGACCCCCGCCATCAACCCTTAACCCAACTCCTCTGACAGCCATGGACACATAGAGCTTGCAGAGCACAGCTCGGCTCCAGGGTCTATGCTTCATTGGTGGGGTCGGCTAGGGAGGGAGGGGAGCTGGGCATGGTCGGTTGGTCGCTCGTTCGTTCGCATCGATTCGTTTTTGAGTGCTGGAGTTGCTGTTATATTTCTTCCTTTTTTTATACGTTTTTATTTTATTCGCATATGTGTGTGTGTGAGCTTGCATCCCTCGCACACACACACACACACACAGGCACATGTATGTACGTTGTCTCATACGCCCCTTTGCGCTGCTGCTGCCGCTGCCGCTGTCAGGGTTGGCTGCGGCGTCGCAGCTGTCGTTTATGTTTCGCTTCGTTTTTTTTGCTTGTGCCATTTTGATTGGAAAATCGCACGCAATTGGAAATTTTTGCTATTGGCTGTGCGTTCGATACACACACACACACACACACACACACACGCACATGCTGCCACTCACACAGAGAGATTCGCATGCATATGCAGTTAGAGAGCGTTGCATTTGCTGCTCGCGCTCACATTATGGAAAATCAATCAACAACAAGTAGGAGCAACAACAACAGTTGCAAAAAAAAAAAACAAAAAAAACCAAAACAAAAACATGAAGAAAACGAACTCAAACTCAGGCAGGCCGCGACGTCGCTGTGACGCCTGCTGTGACTGTCGCTCTCGCTCGCACTGCACTTGGCTTGCAAGTTTTGGCCAAGAAACTGCAACCAACAACAACAACAACGTCAGCTGCAGCAAATAAAAGAAAATAAAATTTTAGTGGCTGCTGAGCAAAACCACTCGAAAATAAAGCTCAATACAAAACGGGCATTGAGTGGAATGTGCGATGAGCGCGTTCGTACGAGAGCACGAAAGAGTGTGAGTGGTAAGCGAACGAACGAGCTAGCGACCGAATGAGCGAGAGAGAGAAACGAGCGAGCCTCCGTTGGCCACAGCAGGCGAGTGAGTGAGCGAGCAGGCATTGTGTTGCGCTCTCGCGACACAACACTCTGGCTGTGTGTGTGTGAGTGTGTTGCTGAGAGTGAGAGAGCGGGCCCTGCGTTGCTGCAGCTGATAAGACACATACGTCTCTCTGCCTGTGTGTGTACGTTCAATGTGTGTTCGATACGTAGAGCCAGAGCAAATGAATGAAAGAGGCGCACACACACACACACGCTTGGGTGCGGGGCGGGGCGGAGCGTCGCGTCAGCAGCGCTGCACGTTCGACAGTGTATCCTGCACTCTGAGCTGCGCTGAGCTAAGCTGAGCCAGTTCTTTGGCAAGGGGTCGACGTCGCTGTCGTTGAGCGACGCTCTCTCTTCTGTTTGAGTGCTTGTGTGTGTTTGTGTGTGTGTGTGTGCGGACATCGACTGCGTCGCCGTCATCATGAACATCATATATAGATAGATTTTTAACAAACCTGATTGGATGTTATTGACTGGCGCGCACACAAACACAGACACAGACACACACACACGGCCACTTGTACTGGCTGATTCGTTCGCCTGCCCAGACGAACGTGTGTGTGCGTGTGTGTGGGTATGTAGCGTATGTGTCGCTGCGTGCGCTTGTGTGAGTGTGTGAGTGTGTGTGATACACACATTGGCAGCCTTAGCCTGTTAAATATTGACTTGCAGCCCCCGACCGAGTGGAATGTGGTCGATCGCTGTGTGTGGAGTTGAGCGGAGGCTTTCGGGCGGCGCCAATGGACACGTGCTTACATAAACACATACACATGTACATGTACATATGTACATATATGGACGCGCATATGTATGTGTGTGTGTGCGTGTGTGAGCTCGTTTATTCTAGGTTTTAGCCAGGATTTTGCTTCAAGTGTCGCTGCGAACATTTGCGCTTATCAAATAAATTCTTCGAGTTAGTTTAAATATTTTATGATATGGGAATTAAATTTTTACATATTAAATAATTTAATTAAATTATTGTACAAGATTAAATAATTAGTTTATTATACAATATTGAATTAAACTTTTCAATCATAATTATAATAAATTTTATTTACTTGTCATATTAAGTTTAAAATAATCTATAAAATTTATTTCAATGAATTTTGTAATTTTTTTTTTTTTCTTTTATATTGGTGAGATTTCTTAAATCTTCAATTTATAAAAGTTTTGAATTTACAAATGAATATATAATTATAATTTACAAATATTTATATGATCAATTCAATTTGTTTTAATTAATACTCATATATATATATTTTTTTTTGTCTCTCAATTTGCAATATATGTATGTTTTTTTTGCATACATATGTATGTATATTCAAATAACAGAGCTTGCCCGAACCCGTTGAGCATTTCTCAAAAGTCGCGCTCACTCATGCTTTGGGAAAAAAATTAAAAAAAAAAACCGAAACTGTAATAAATTGTAACTGTTCTCAACACCCCCCCCCCTCCCCCCTTCCATTCTCCGACAGCAACGATCTGAGTTTTTGGGTTTGTTTTTTTTTTTTTCAAAGATCTTCATCCATGCGTGTGCGTGCATGAGCGTGCGTGTGCGTGCATGAATGCATGCGTGTATGTGAATTTGCCGTTTTGAGATCTACAACTCAAAAAAAAAAAACAAAACAAACAAACAAACTCTTGCTGTTTCCATAATAGAATAGAATAGAATGAGAGATGTTGAATATATGTATATATTTTATATATTTTATAAAATTATGTTATGTAAATGCTTAACATGTATAATATGTATTGCATTTATTTATATTTAGTTTAAAATTTTTTAAAATTTATTTGTTTACATTTTTCATGATAAATATTTGTATGAAATTGCGAAATCAATGAATCACAAGCTAAGCATAAATATGTGATAATATACATACATACATATACATATACATATATGTATATACATATATATTATTTCTTGCCTATATCTGAATCATTGCCAGCGCTGCGCATTAAAAGATAAGCAAAATATCATTTGAGTCATGGGAAAATATTCGCAAATGATTTCTGCAATGCCAATGAATGTTTTCTTTTTTTTTATCACTAATATTAATGATATGTGAGAAATTCAATGATTATTCGATGATGATTCGTAGCTGTAGTTAGTTGAGCATTGGTCACAGCGCACGCACACACACGCACACACACACACACACAGGCGCGCGTACGCAGCGAAAACCAATCGCAAGTCGTTTCGATAATACCAATACAAGTGCCGCTGCTGTGTGGCTGTTGTACATAAAGCGAGGCGAAAAGGCGTTGCCAATAATATTGAAAGCAATCCATACACACACACACACACACACACACACACACACACACACAGCAGCAGTGCGTATGCGTGTGACTATGTGCTAAAGGTTAACAGCATTTGCTACTACCCACAGCTGCTGCCTCTTTTTTTCGCATTGGCCCCCTACACACGCACACACACACACACACACACACGCACGCTCGCTCGTGCGTCGCGTTCGCCCAATCGAATTCAATTGACGCTCAATTTTTATGTGAGCCGAGGAGCAAAACGCAAAAGCAAACGAAAAAACTCAACAGCAGCAGCGAAGTACCGTTACTGCCAAGTAGCGCCCAATGGCTGCCAATACATGTTAAATGAAGCATGCCCCAACGCCCCCCTCCCCCAGGCAGACCAATCGGCAAGCAACAACAACAACAATAAATAGTACCCAAGCACCACCCAATAATCATCGACGCCACTGTACCCCACCGAAGAACCCAAAACCAATCCAATCCAATTTGATATATGTATGTGTGTACGGCATTCCTTTTTTTTTTTTCTTTTTTTTTTTTGTTTCGTTTTACTTGACGATTTTTTTCATCGTCGCTCTCTCTGGGCGCAGTTGTCGTCCTTTTCTCCCTTTAGCGCATGTATTGAATTTTTATAAAAATGAGTGGGGAACAGAAAATCAGCAGCCAGACTGCCATAAAAACGCCAGCGCCACTTTCACTCGGCTCAATGCAGCAGCGACAGCAGCAGCGACAGCAGCAGCGACGGCAGCAGCGACGGCAGCGACAGCAGCCACTGAGAGCAGCGTTAACGGCGCCTTAAAGCGTTGTCTTAAAGCACGCCAAAGGAACGCTATTTCTTTATTTTACTGTTGTGTTCCTATTGAGCACAAAACGAATGAGCATGAGAGAAAGAGCGCAATGGTGTGAGTGGCAGAGAGTGAGAGAGCGCCAAAGAACTTTTTTCTTTTTTTTTTTGCTTTGGCTGCCACGGGTGGTTGCCGAAAAAAAGAAAAAGCGAAAAAAAAGGTGGAAGAAGAAAACGTAATACATACCAACATCGATTTCGATTGGGAAGCCATCAACGGCAGCAGCGCCAACGCTGGCGTCGGCGTCGCAGCAGCACCAACAACAACTTCTAGGGCTGGGGCGCTGCTTCGTGTCGTCGTGTTCGCCTGCCGCTCTCTTTCTCTCACTCTCTCTCGCTCTCTCTCTCTCTCGCGCGGGCACACATATAGACTCAATGCCCTTCGTCGGGTTTTTTTTGTTGATGTTGTAGATTTTTTTTTTTTTTGTGGGGGGGTCTTCGAATTGAAGGGCGGCGGGTTTGGCCAAAGGTTGACAAGTTTTTCCTTTTTTTGCGCCCAACCAGCGTTGAGTAGCACAGGGGTGGGCCGAAAATAACGCTGGCAGGAGGCGTTGCGGTAGTTCGAGCGTCAATATATATACATATCTATATATATTATATATATTATGTATATGTGTAAGGTATAAATACAAAAAAAAGAAAAAGGAAACTGAAGCAAATAAATGGAAGACAGGAAGAGCTCAAGAAAGAAATGCTATCAAGTGCACGCAATACACTGTGCGAAAAGGCAGGCGAGTGGGCAAAGAGTAGCCTGCTTTTAGGTGCCATATGTATGTATGTGTGTGTGCGTGTGTGTGTGCGCCTTGTTATTTATGTCATTATTGAATATGCGTTCGAGGCGCAGCCAACCCAAATCCAGAGCCAAAGCCAACAGCTTAGACGTGTGTATCCCATACGAAGATACTCACAGACACACACACACACACACACACAGGCGCAGTGGCAGCAGCAAAAGCTTCAGCTTATATACTTACAGCGACAGAGAGCATCACACACACACAGAGAGACACACGCATACGTACATATTATATGGCATGCGTTTTTATGCTTATTCGATTTTATTCGAGTGCTCGCACACTCACACACACACACGCACACACACACGCATACATTGAGAGATAGAGCCACGCTTGGAGCATCAGGATTTGCTGCTGCCTTCCATTCAGCAGCATCCCCTCTGGCTCTGCTGCTGACTGCGACTCCAATTTCTTTTCACTTGGCAGATTTTTCTTTTGCTTTTCATTTCTCGCTTCGTTTTTTTTTTGTGTGCTTTCTGCTTATTTTACTGACTTTTTTTCTTGCTCTGCTGCCACTTGTGCTCCGCCCCATTTTATTGTAGGGATTATATATATAAATATATATGTAAAGATTTATATATATGTGTGTGTGTGTGTGTATATACGTATCTATACACATGCTATACATAAACATGCGCTCAATACATATTGTGTGTATAGATATATACATATATAAAGCCATACACAGATATATATATATATAGATATATAGATATATATTTCTGCTCTGCTTCCAGGTTTTTTTTTTTTTTTAGTTCGTTTTTTGGTATTGGGCGCTGGCCAGTGCACGAGCATGAACCCTCACACCTACCTTTGTGTGTGTGTGTGTGTGTGCCATTGAGAGCTGTCAGTTCGTATTGGTTTAAAGTTTTCCCTAAATTGGGCGCTTTACGACGTAGCTTACGCCAGCTGCTATACGTCCGCATACATATATAAATTTGCATGCAAAGGGAAGTTTTTATATACTTTCAAAACTCTACAAGCTGCTCCCTAAACTACTCTTTGAATAATATGAGCATTTCCAAGTCTTTCCATAAGTCTACACTACGCTTCACATGTCTACACTACTCTCAACTCCCTATTTTCTGTTAATTCAGCTTAAACTCAGAGCTTAAACCAAACCACTAAAGGCGTAATTTCCTTAGCTTGCCATTAGTCTCCACAAATTCTAACGACTCTCCACTACTTAGCTTTGCCTACAAGTGTAAAAAACATAACCAAAAATGGCTTCATACTTACCATTTAACAAGTTTCAACAAGTCTCCACAAGTCTACACTACTCTCCACTGCTTAATTATGTCCAAAAACAACCAACAAATAATTGAAAATAGTTATTTACTTAATATTTCACATATTGCTAAAAGTCTCCATAAGTCTACACAAGTCTCTACTCAACATTTAAGAGAAGTACAGTTGCCAATGAGCTGAAAAAGTGTTTTTTTTTCGTACGCCTTGCTACCGCACTTCATAAGTCTACACTGCTCTCCACTCGATAATCATAGCTTTTAGTACAGTTGACACACACACACACACACACACACAAGCATATCATATAGATGCATAATGATCCACTGATCCACAAATTGCCCATGTGCCCATAAACTGACAATCTCTACACACAGAAACTACGCACTATGGCGAAAGGTAGATACAGATATAGATACAGATACAGCAACAGATATAGATACAGCTACAGATACTTTGGTATATCCGCAAAGTAGCTCAAGGTTTGGCACTTAATAACTAACTAACTGACGCTATTGCCTAACCGTATCTATAGCCTATGTAAACATATATAGCTGGCCGATTTCTTACAAATCATTATATGATTATACATACAGTGCCTTTTTTTTTTTTTTTTTTTTTTTTATATGACACATAAATCTTTCAACATGTTTAGACAACAACTAAACAATTTATGACAATTGTGTGTGTGCGATTAACTGATATAGCTATAGCTTTGCCTATATCTATATCTATATCTATATCTATATCTATATATATGTATATACAGATATCTAGCTGCATGCCATTTTGTTTTTGTTGGTAGGGTTGAGGGGTAATGCGTTATCTGTATCATCCGTTTATTTATACACCTATTTGTTTGAACACCAAGCACTCATTCTATATAGCGATAAGAGAATCTTATCTTTATATATATATATATATATATAATACTTAACTGTAGCTACATACGTCTATATCTATAACTGTATAGCTATACATATAACTGTTGAAATGTCGCCGGGGTACACGGCAACCAATAGACAGTAATCAGTGGGGCTTTGGTTTGTTTGGTTGGCTGACTCGACCGACTTGACGGACTGACTTGATTACGTCTCTATATAAATATGGCAGCTATTTTGTGGTGGCGATATCTTAAGCATACATTCGAATCTGTTTATTCTGTATTATTCCGTATTCTACACACACACACGCACACACACACACACACACATACAGTCACATTATCTTTAGCAATATTTAAACGTTGCCACACACTCCCGAAATGCAGCACTAAATGCGCGTAATACTACGTATAAACGTCGACTCTGAACAATTTATGGCGCTTATAACACCTGACAAGCCAGCCATACCAAAGACGTGGCTAAGGCACGCCCCCCCCCCGTCAGCCCACCGCACATTTGTGCTGCCACAAATAAAATTGATAAAATTTGTTTTGTAGAAAACAAGCAAAGCAAGAAGCATTTAATTTTATAATTATGATGATGATGATGTATTTGTTCTCTTTTGTTATTCCGCACAGCACTATATGGTGTTAACTAAAATCTACACACACACACACACACACGCACGCTCACAGAGGCATACAGACAGTAGCTGTTGCTATTATATGTACACATATCGTACATATACTTATAGAGCATATATAAATCTCTTTTTTTTTTCTTTCGTTTTTTTTTTGGAGCTTTAGATTTGATTCCATTTTGTCGTTTATCACAAATGCTGCTGACATGCGTGTGTGCATGTATTTCTCTCTCTCGACGTGTGTGTGTGTGTGTAGAAGTTTTCGCGTTCAGAATTTTTTGTACACTGATTATCTGCATCAGTTGTTAATTGTTATTTGACGCGTTTTAATCGGCTACCGACGTGTCCCGTGCTCAGTATACCAAAAAAAAAAAAAAAAAAAGCAGAAAGACGAGAAACATTCGCGCGCTGAAGCGAAATACCAACAGCTCTATACTGTAAATACACATGCATATATATATATCTAGATGTATATATTTATATATTCACAAAGATATAGTATATATCATTATATATCTATAGATCGATTTGTAATTTCTGCTTAATTTTAGTTAAAGTTTAAGCGCAACAATTGCTCATAGACTTAAGGAAAACTCTCGAGCTCTAGGCTATATAGCGCATATGTTCTATAAGTAATGCTAGTCATCTATCATATATATATGTATGTATATAAACAAATATATATACATACACACATATATTGATTCATGCAAACAATTCGCTGTGCCTTTGAGCTACAAATTTTCGACTTGACTTTCGACTTTTGCTAACAAAAAAAAAAAACAAAAAAAAAAAAAAAAAAAAAAAAAAACAATTAGATTTAACGTAAGATATATTCTCTATATATATATATTCTACATAAAGATTAAGTATATCAGTACATTTTTTTTTTATATTTATAATTTAGAAAAAAAAATCCCAATTGCATTCCAAAATAAATGCAAATTTCATAAAGTCTAAAGACTTAAGGCAAAATATATGAAAATTTTTTAAAAACTTAAGACCTCATATTAAATATTTATATTAAAATATATGTATTTAAACATATGTATTTTTTTATGTATTGCATTTGACATGCATACTTCATATTAATTTTTAAACTTCTAATAATTTTTCTTTATTTAATTTTTTATTGTTTTTTTTTTAATGTATTTAACCTTTTTATTTAATATTAATTTTTATATTATTTATTTATTTTTAAATTTATAAATGTCACTTTAATATTATTTATTAATTGTAATTTTTTTATGTATTAATTTATTTTTAAATTTTTAAGAATTTTTTTATGTGTTTCTTTTATTTATATTTTTTTAAATTACAATTATAATTATAAATGTCATTGTAATTTTTTTATTTTTTATGTATTTATTTAATTTTTAATTTTTAAGTAATTTTTTTAAGTGTTTCTCTTATTTTTATTTATTTTTTTTATTACAATTTTAAATTTTTAAATTTCACTTAAATGTTATTTATTTATTGTATTTTTTTTACTGTTTTTTTTATTTTTAAATTATAAGTATATCTTTTTTGTGTTTATTTTATTTTTATTTTTATTTGAGTTACAATTTTAAATTTATAAATGTCATTTTAATTTTTTTTATGTATATATTTATTTTTAAATTTTAAGTAATTTTTTTGTGTTTATTTATTTTCATATTTTTAATTACAATTTTAAATTTATAAATTTCACTTAAAAATATAAAAATAAATTAATTAATTAACAAGTTTTAAAATATTTTTGTTGAATTTTGTTTATTTATTTTTATTTTTTTACACATTTTCATATTTTATAATTTTGTTTATTTTTTATTTTTTAAATATGTTTACTAAGTTTCTTTTCAAGCTTAAGCACAGTCTCTTATGTAAACATATATAATTTTTATTCAGCTTTCAAGCTACAGTATTTTAAGTATTTTCGTATTTTTTTAGTATATTAACTAGAGTATATAAAGTATTTTTTGTATATACTATAATATATTTATTTTAAATTAATTTATTCCCCTTATGCAACATAAAACTAAAACCATCTCTCTCTCCCTCTCTCGCTCTGTCTCTTTCACAGGTAATTGCAACAACTAGAACTATAGAAAAATACATAATTTAGGCAACTGGGTTACCCACACACGTAAGTCACATAATAAACAACAATAAAAAAAAACTGCTGAAGATTTTGTTCTTTAGAACTGCTTTTTAGCGATTTATTTGGCACATAATAATGATAATAACTGCGCGTTGCCTGGGCCTGGGCCTGGGCCTGGGCCTGGTTAGCTGTCTGCCGCGACTTCAAGTGAGCCAAACTGAATGTGCCTTTGCCTTTGCTGTTGCCTCTGTCTGAGCCTGAGCCTGTGCCTGAGCCTGGGCACATTCATTCATTTGCGTTTCATTCATGTCCTCATCATCAATGCGGCACACACACGCACACACACACAGACAGCTGCACAACAAAAAATATGTCAAAACTTGTCTCGTCTGCCTGCCATTAGCAGCAGCAACAACAACAACAACAACAACTGCGACCAGCCCTTGACAACAAGAGGCAGACAACACGCCCACGCGCACGCCCACGCGAAAGTAGGCGCAACTTCATCATGATTCTGATTATGATAATATGGCAAGCCGATGATCAAGATCATCAGACTTGAACATTTCTGCCAGTTTCAAGGCTGCTGCAGCAGATTTCTCTGCACTCTCCAGACGCTTTTTTTTTCTTTTTTTGTGAATGAATTTAGCGTTCTCCGCTCTCTCTCTCTCTCTGTCTCTCACTCACTCCTTTTTTTTTTTGTTACAAGCGTCGCCTTAAATGTAATTTATGTGCCAGCTGACAATAGACGCAGCGAGCCTTAGCCAGAGCTACCTTTAGCTTTAAGCCACTCTGATTGCGGCTACTGTGCAGCTCAGCTTGGCTAGTCTCTCATTTTGTGAGACGCCCCCGCAGAGTGCCTGTGCCCCGCGCCCTGCTCGCTTGCATTCATTATATGCAAATTTCAATTATTTGCACAAATCAGACGCACAAGATCAGCCCAACAACAACAACACAAGCAACAGACGACAACAACGACGACGACGCATTATTATTATCATCGACTTCATTATGGCAAACCCCTTGACACCCGCACCACCATCGTCCCCCCCGCTGTCCTGCTGCATGCCCCATTGACGACCACGATCAGCAGGCAAAGAGCGACAAACGTTCAATTCAATTTTGCTTTTTTTTCTGTAGCTTCGCTTCGTTTATCGTGCAAACAGGAAGAGCCATAATATAATTTATTGTATTAATGCGTCGCATGCCCCGCATAATATAGCCAAGACGGCAGCGGCGACGCTGGCAGCGACGCCAGCATCAGCAGCGAGTGCTTACATTTCAATTTCTCTCAATTGATATCCCAATAGCCGAAAACCCACAGAGAACTCTTTACAAGCAAATATATATATATCAGAGACCCCGAATAACTCTTAAGGGATTTCAAAAAGTCCACAAATAAGTGTTTCGCATGGAGTGTTATAAATAAAACTCTCAAAATAACTCTTTCAGCATGTGCTTAGGAGAACTCCTTTTACTCAGTGAGAAACAGAAAAACTGTGGGTTTTTCTGCGGTCCTCAGTGTGATATTTTATTGCCTTGCTCAAAAAAAATAACCCTTTTTTTTTGTGTGTGCTGTTGCTGCGTAGATCAATGACGCAGTTTGCTTTTGTTTTATTTTCTTCTAACTGTTGCTGCTGCGTTGCACTATGGGAGCAAATGCCGATTTAGCGGCATAAACTCAAAATTTAAATATATGGACTTGAAATTTAGCAAATATGCTTAGATTACTTTTTAGAAATTTGGATTTTCTTGTTTTGGTAATTTGAATGGGAAGTCATATACTTAGACTTTTCCAAAATGGAACTACGGAAATAAATAAGAAAATATAACAAAATACTGTTGGACTTTATGCCGCTAAATCGGTGTTTGCGCCCATAGTGCATTGGTCAGCGATGCACTTTGTTTTTGCCAAAAAAAAAACTTTTTTTGTGTATGTGCTGCGTTGGTGTGTATGCAAGGGTTGTTTTCGCGGAGCAGGTCAATTACGATCTATAATTCGATGTGTGCGTTTGTCAATAAAATTTGATAACAATGTGCAGCTGAAATTACTCTATTTGACTGCGACAGTCAAGTGTCAGTCGAAAGGCCATTTTCGACATTGCATTACATATGTATTAAGCGAAAGGCGAAGTAATTTGAACTGCGAAAATATGTATAAAGTCCTTATTCTTAATTAAGCTAAATTTAAATTTAGTATATTATTTTAATAAAATATTTAAGTAAAATACAAATATGAACTTTTTTTATTAATTTGGCCAAATAACCCATGATACAAATCTAAATATAATAAAACAATTAAGAAAAGTCCAGACTTCTTGATCATGCGATCCCCCCACCCTTTGCTTACTTGTTATTACCAAATTTGTTCGCTTCTGTATATGCAAAACAAAAACTACATGCAACTACACGCACGCACACACACACCCATTGATATACAGACAGGCAGACATACAGACAGAGGAATAGGCAGACATACAGTTAGACAGACAGAGGGACAGACACGCAACACAGACATACATACATATAAAGGGTCACACAAACAGAGCGACACACAGACAGACACACAGTTATAGAGACAGACAGACGGACAGACATAGGGACAGACAGATAGACACACAGACAGACACAGAGTTATAGACACGCAGGCAGACACACATAGTGACAGACAGACAGTGTGACAGACGAACGGACAGACAGACATGGCTATATCAATTTTTTTTCTGCTGATCAAGAATATATATACTATATAGTGTCATCCACGCCTCCTTCGGCCTGTTAAATACACATATCGACTCTGCTCGTCGCCCTGATCAAGAATATATATAATTTATATGGTCATATACGCCCCATTATGCCTGTTAATTACATTTATCAAAACCATAATAGTTTGATTTCTTATTTTCAATCAGGTTATAATTAAAAGCAAACACACAGCAAACACAAAGCAAACACAAAACAAACACACAAAGCAAAAACATATACAAAGTTTTATAAATGAGGATTTTAGAAATAAGTCACAAAATAACTCTATGTGTGAAAGAGTAAAAGTATTACTCGCAAAATAACTCTTTTAAAAAGAGGAATTGCCTGAATTCCTCCATGCCAAACACTCAGACTAGGAGTGAAAAAAACCAAAAATATCTCTCCTACTCAGAGGAATAAAGTTTGTGTGCGCCTTTTTTCTGTATCTCTCAGAAATGAATGAGACAAGTGAGTCGGGTAACTGTTATTCGGGGTCTCTGATATATATGCATATATATATATTCCCTATATTTATATATATATATATATATATTTTAAGTATTTTTTGTTTTTGCTCTTTTATTATTAATTTAAACATAAACATGGATTTCCTGTTGCCCGCCGATATGGAAAAAAAAAAGCGTAAAGAGCTTTGACTGATTCGTTGCCTTTTGTTGTTGTTGTTGTTGTTGTTATTGCTGTTCGCTTTCGACATAATTCTTTCGATCGAATTTCACATAAATTGTGGCCCCGATTCTGGTGCCCTGTGCCTCTGTCTCTATGTGCTTTGAGAGGAAATTAAATTAAGCGCTTGTCTCGCTTTATATATATATATATATATATATATATATATATATATTGTATTTGGCATTGTTTCGCTGATCAGCCGCATTAAGCTGGCAAAATGCGTGGGAGCATCGATTTTGATTTGATTTATGCTGAAGGTCAGAGGCGAATGCGCGGCTCACAGCAAGAGGTTGCCGTTGTCAGTTGCTGTTGCAGACAGCCAAGTGGCAGCAGCAGCAGCAGCAGCAGCAGCAATAGCAGGAGGCTGCCGGAAACAGAGACCGCAAGTCACAAACTCAAACGCTGCAGAGAGTGAGGCAGAGAGTTAGAACTTTACACGCACATTAATAGAGAGAGAGGGGCGTGAGTGTGGGGCGTGAGTGTGGGGGAAGAGTGAGTTGATATGTCTGCAACAATTGCAGCAACGTCTTAGCTGTTGTGGCTGGCAAGAGGCGTGGCTAAGCTGCAACTGATGACAGTTTTGTTGAGTACAAAGGTTTGCGGCATCAAAGCCAAAGCAGCGAGAGCTGCAGAACTGCCAAAGGTCTTTCACTATATATATATCAACAGTTTAATAAGAACTGGCTCAAAAGAACATTTTTAGCATAGATCTCAGCCCAAAGCTCTCTGCTAGACTCCAGCTAATTCCTGACTCATATATGTATATGATATAATTTATATATATTCCAAGTCAAGGCAATTTCAGCTACTTTAACATTAAAAAAAGACTTTCAAATTTTCGATGAGGGGGGGGGGGGAGGAGGAGGAGTGAGGGAGAGCTAAGCAGAGGTGAATGCGTGCAACATTTTTGCGCGGCCTGCGCATGTTGTTGACACTGCCTGGCAGGTGTATGGAAGGGGTGGCAGGGAATGGCAGGGGCAGTGGTGCATGTTGGGGTCGCTGGTGGGGCTAGTGTATGTGTGTGTGTGTGTGTGTGTGGCTAGGTGTGGGCGTGTTGTTCTGTGCAGACAGGCCACTGGGCACTGCAATTGACACAATTTTCAGACAGACGACAAGGCCGGCCGGCTGGCATTGACCAAGCCGCACGTGGCTGCCGTTGTGTGTGTGTGTGTGTGTGTGTGTGTGTGTGTGATGTGCAGATGATGATGATGCTGATGATGCTGATGATAATGATGCTGGTGGTGTTGATGATGATACACACTCGCGGGCCACATACAAACACAAACACAAACACTCACACATGCAATTGATTTGTACTTTGTGGGGTCAGCCAGCAACAACAACAACAACAACAACAACAACAACAACAACAACAACAGCAACAACAATGCAAACATGAGAATGCCAAACATGCCAAGACAGCAACAAAAGCCACCCAGTTGGACTCAGTTCGCGAGAGAGTATAGGCAAAGTTAAGCAAAGTGAGAGAAAGCGAGAAAAGAAAGAAATATTAATGAGATCTAGCATATTTATAGCATAAAAGAATATTTGTAATATAATAGTGCAGTTACTTAAGCTTTGCCATGCACTTACTGCTGCCGGTAAGCATATTTGGCATGTGCTTGGGTCCTACTGGGTGCGGCAGCAACAGTTTGTCGGGGGCTACGACAGCTACGCACAACATGAAAACCGCAACAGACACATGGCCCCAACCCCCGCCCCCAAACGCACACACATGCACACACACACCTCCCGGCACACGCCCACAACACGCATTCGCCTCTGTCCATGGAGCAGCAGCGGCGGCAGCGCGCGAAAATTTCGCTCTTGTTGCTTTTTATTTGTTTTTATTCCTTTATTATTATTATTATTTTCGCGCGCGCATTTTTCGCCAGTTGCTGTGTGTGTGTGTGTGTGTGTGTGTGTGTGGGCGTGCTTTTGTTTTACTTTTCCTTTTTTTTTTATTTGTTGTTGTTGCGTCAGAAAGGAGAAAAGCCAAAAAAAAAATATATATATATATATATATACAAAAGTAAGCAAAGAAAAGGCGTCTGTGAGTGGTTTGGGGCGTGGCAGCTGAGCCGCGCTGGGTGGCTTGCAAGTGGGCCATGCAGGCCTAGCAGGACTGGACCCGGAATCAGGTCAACAACTTATGTACATATACTGGGGCCCAGAGCTGAACATCTTTTTGGGGCGCAGCTGATTTTGTGACAAGGAATAGCAATGACAAAGATGAAGAGCCAAAAGCCAGCGACAAATGATGATGATGATGATGATCAACATACAGAGAGTGAGAGGGAGAGAGAGAGGGAGAGGGGGAGAGGAATACAGACAGACAAAGCAATGCTGGAACTGAGCGGGTCTGTGGCTCTGCTTCTTCTGCTTCGTCTTCTTCTTCTTGTCAATTAGTGAAAATCGAATTAATATTGTAATACTTTAATGAAATAATGCATGCACGCAGACATATAGACAAACTGCCAGACATTGAGGGGGCAAATGGAGGCACTGCGACAGTTATTTATGCGGAACGACAAGATGAATCTGTGAATGTGTGAATGTGAATGTGAATGTGAATGTGAATGTGAATGTGACTGTGGCAATTGCAGATTCGCTCTCCTCCTTCCTCGCCCACTCTCTCTCTCTCTCTCACTCTCTCTCTCTCTTTTAGTGTCTCGCAAAAAGCCCAAACTACAGTTGATAAAAATAAACGAGACACACATACACATACATATGTATATATAGACAGCCAAAGAGAGTGGGAGAGGGAGAGGCAGAGAGAACGTGAGCGAGCTAGAATGAAGCCTTTGTGCTGGTTGCCTTGCGAATTGTTTGGGCGGCAACAGCAACGACGACGACGACGACGACGACGACGACGACAAACGCACGTTGTTGGCAAGGTGTGGAATGTATGACAGGAATTGATATAAAATATGCTAATTGGTGCGTAGACTGTGCAGAGAGTGCGAACTGCTCCAATGTTAGAGGTGTTGACTGTCTCTAGGCGAGACAGGTTAGTCAACTCGACGCACGATCCGATGATCAGCAATAAGGATAACAGAGCAAATGAAGGTTGAAAGTGAAGAAAGACTTGTATATAGAGTTGAATAAGTTCCATAAGGTATTTGAAATCAATTGCTTTCCAAATGAAACTTGACTAAGCTTTCACTTAAAGCTTACTCTAAGAACTTCAACTAAATACTTAAATTGTCAGACTTTTCGCTTAGCTAGTTAGCAATGTGGATAGAATGTTTTGCTTGAATAACACTCATTATTCATTATTCATATTTAGATGCACTTCAAAGCTCTGCTTAGAAGCATAATCAATTCAAAATGTATATTGGAAATAAAGCTTTAATGCTGCCTGCTTAAAGTTGTTAAAGCTTTAAAGTAAAACTTTTAGCTGCTAAAGTTGCTTAAAGTTCACTTAATTTAGAAGGCAAATATCTTAAGCTCACTCTCTCTCTCTTCCTCTCTCTCTCTCTCTCTCTTTCTCCCTCTCCCACTCCCTCTCTCTATCCCTTTCCTCGCTCTTTGTTCTTGCTGCCACTAAAAAGCTTTTGCCTTTTTTCAATTCTAAATTGGATTCACTTGCAACTTCAACTGCTGCCTTGACTAGCAACAACAACAACAGTTGCTGCTGCCGCTGCTGCTGCTGCTGCTGCTCTGCTTCCCTTCTACGCTTCCCCTTGTCATGTTGTTTATGCCAAAAACTATGCGAGGATGCCATTTATGTAAATTATTGGCAAAAATGCATAACGGCAAACAATTGAAAATGCAATCAAGTGTTGGCTAAAATTGCTCTGTTGCTGCCAACAGAAACAAAAAAAAAAAAAAAACAGCAGCAACATCAACAGCAGCAGCAGCAGCAGCAACAACAACAACAAGGCTGCCAATTAATCAAGAAATTCTTAAATAATTATTTGCCTATTTTTATAGTCGCACAAAGGGGTGACAAGGCGAGTGGGAGCGAGGAGCGACAGAGGATTGGGGGGCCGGGATCTAGGGGATCTGGCATGGGGCAGCGGCCGACGCGGCTGACTGACTGACTGGCTCGACAACAACAACAACAACAACAACAGCAGCAACAACATTGACAACGACAACGACGACATCAACGTCTGTTGGAGCGCAAATTTGTTGTTGCCATAAGCCAAATACAAATCTATATGCATTTTAAATATATATATATATATATATATATAAATATATTTCTACATATTCATATAGATAGCTGTGTGCACAGATTTTATACACACACAGACACACACACACACGATATATCTAGATATATCGCACAATATATAGAACCATGCAGTTTTCGATTTTCATTTTGTGATTTGCGTCCGTCTGAACGTTCATTGTTTTTGTAAAAATAAGTCAGCCAGCCAGCCAGCTAGA
>JAUESO010000306.1:0-27035 GCA_030914385.1 Drosophila antonietae
CAGCACAATCTGCACAGCATCTAAACTCACGACGCTGGCGAGCAGCAATCCTTGAACTTTTCGCATTTCCAATATGCATGCAGCCAAGCTAAATCCACAGCAATGTGCGGCTGCTGTTGCTGCTGCTGTTGCTGTCGGCTGCTGTTGCTGTTGCTTTTGTGACTCATGACAACTCGGCCATGCCATGCTGCGCCGTTAGCAGAGGGCGCAGTGTTGCATCTGCAGTTGCCTTTCATTAACATGCACTGCGACGACGACGGCGACGACGACGACGACCATCAAAAGCATAAATTGCACATGCAAATCGCACAGCACAATGTGGGTGTTGGGTGGTGCTCGGCTGCTTGTGGTGGTTGATGGTTGGGCTGTGCTGCTGCCGAGCCTCGCTTTGTGTCCAGATCTGTTTTTTGTTTGGTTTCCTTTTTTTTTTCAAGCGCTGCTTTCTTCTTTTTTATTTAAAGCTAAAATTCTTAAAAATAAAGCAGCAGAGTGCTTTCATAGCCTTTAATGTGCGAGGCAATGATATCCTGTAATTTAGTTTGAAAAAAAAATATATATATGTATGTATATATATATGAGATAATTTAAGAAGTATTATGAGATCTTAAATCTTTATATTCTGGTAATCTAATACCAAAATTTGATTTAAATATGCATTAAAATATGTAAAATTTGATAAATCTTTATAATTCATAATGGATAACAAAACTTGATTGATATTTATATAAGAATATGTAAAATGCAGAAACTTTTCTATTTATCACAAAATATTTATTTATTCACACATATTTTTATTGACTGTGCTAGAATTCCGATTCCCAGAAGATATTCTACTCTTGTTCCTCTCTCGTCTTTTTCAGTCTGAAAGTCCTTTAAAAAAAAAATTATTTTGTATTATCTGACTTAGCTCTTGCTTTGCTTTCATCTTTATTACCTCAATCGTAGTCTAACGTCATCCTTTCATTTGCCTGTTCAATTTTAAGAATACGAAAAAAAATGTAGATGGTTAGGCTTGGGTAATTGGGTCCTTGTAAATTAAAAATCTTTGTATGCAATATATTTTAAGTAGACATCATAATAAATAGATGAGATCTTTTGCAATTATAATTTAGTTGGATTCCGTTGCTCTGCAAACTATATACATCATATCCCACTTCACATTAGTTATAATTATTCCAATTGCACTTTCTATGCAGCCCTTAGCCTCTTTGCGGTTACAGGGTATGCAGAAAGAAACACCAATGTGAAATAGCCAACTGTGCCGCAGCAGCAGCAGCAACAGCAGCAGCTTTAAGCAAACGAAATGGCCACCCATGGCTAAGGCCTAGAGTGCAGAGCAGCACACAAATACCAAGAAACTTGTATGAATATACAGTGAAGCTTGCATGCATGCAGATGCAAGATGTAAGATGTAAGATGTGAGATGCTTTCTTAAAATTGTCCAAAGAAATGGGCGCAATGGGGCAATGTGAGCGCAGCTCAGCAATGTCATAGATTAAATTTTATATTAATTTATGTCTACTTATAGATCTATATCATAAACCACAATTTAGAGAGCATCTATTGGTCGTTGATTAGAGGCGAGATAAATATGCCTTTGTTGTTTGTCTGCAGCTGACAGTTTTGGACTTTTCATTATGTTCTGTTGTCAGCATTATTTCCGTTGCAGCGGCAAACAGGAATTCCTACGTAAGTAAGCGACTACGTAACGTCAGCTTACGTGGCGTTATGAAATGATTACGTATATACAGCTGCGGGGAAAATAATAGCACTTTTTTTTGTGTTTGTTGGAGTTTACTTCTTATTTGATGGTCTCCCTATGTTACTTCACTTTTCCTTGGAGTGTTGCTTATAGTGGAACTTGCTTTGCTTGCTTTGGTGCTATTTTTCACCGGCACTGTATATATCCTGTAATATATGTATAAATATATTTAGAAATCCTTTTGTATAATTGCTGACAATGTTAGCTGAGACGCACTTTTCTCTATTGTTGCCAGCAGCGGTAATAGCAATTTCTTACGTCATTGGCTTACGTCATTGGCTTTGAATTGAGATGTCAAATTTGAAGCTAACCAGAGTTACTTAGCATGTTGACTTTTTGCCGCCACATTAGGCCACATTAGGCGATTGCGGAGCATTAAGTGGGCGGCTCTGTATGGGATGGCAGCATGCAATGCGCTTGTCTTCCAACCGAAATTGATGTCCCACAATTTACAGAATCTCTCTTTCACAGCAATGAGCTGCTGAGCTGCTGAGCTGCCGAGCTGCCGAGCTGCTGAGCTGCTGAGCTGCTGCATTGAAAATCTGTCTACTCTACGCTCTCTGTCAGTCTGTCTGTCTGTCTTTCAGGCTTGCCAAGTGTTCGTCGTCAACGTCTTGACAATTTCGGCAATGTGCGTTGAAGCGTTACACGACGTCAGTGTTGGTGCTGCTGGCTGCTACTGCTGCTGCTGCTGTTGCTGCTATTGCAACTGTCTGTGCTGCAGCATCCTTGGCGCATTGCAATCAAAGTCAGCGCACTGACTGACAGCGGGACGAACTTGAAGATACGCCGCTTTACGTTAACGTTTAAGTCCCACCACACACACACACACACACACCCCTACTCCCCATTCAGCCTCCTGCTCATGGCTCTATGTCTCTCAGTCTCTCTCTCTCTCTCTCTCTCTCTCTCCTCTCTCTCTCTCTCTCTCTCTCTCTCTCTATCTGCATGTCATTCAAATGCCGTTGACAACTCGAATGCCCCCCTCGGCATCTGCATCGCTTCTGATTCAGCTTCTAACTCCAGCTGCAGCGGCAGTCAGTCCAAAGCTGAGTGACTGCCGCTTTGGGGATGGCAGTCAGCTTTTGACTGCTTCCTTATGTTGTTAGCAGAAACGTGACAAGAAAATCAAACACGCAAAAATCTGCGACTACAGCAACAACAACAAGATGAAAAAAAGAAGAAGAAGAAGCACATTAACTGCCTTGTGCCCATGATAACACCATAGGACTAGGCGACACACAGTAAACCACAACAGGCACAACCGCATAAAAAGAAACGGGCCACTAGATAAAGAGAGAGAGTGCGAGAGAGTGATAGAGAGAGAGAGGGACATGTCTTGCAGTTAGTTAGCTGCATGTTCGCCGCGCAGATTTCTGTTGCATGCAGCTAAAGCCAAAGCTAAACATTTCGTGTCGCATTTATAGACAACGTGCTGCAAGTTTTTTTTTTTTTTCCTTGTAGTTTTTCCTTCTCTTCTTCGTTTTTTTGTTGAGGCTAAACGTTGATTTGCTTTTCGTAAAATTGTTTCTCAATTCGTTGGCCAAGTGTATGTGTGTGTGTGTGTGTGTGTTGTGCGTTGGTGTGCCATCTGTAAATTGCCACAATAAGTTGGCCGTCGCTGCTGCTGCTGCTGCCAGGTTGCAGGATGAGAGCTTGTGAAATGCAGATGCAGCAAACGTGGCCATTGCTATGGCTCTTTGTGGCCTGATGCTGATTGATGTGCTGTTGCCCCTTGTGAGTTGGTCAGGCGTACTCGAGCGGCCGTTGCTTGATTAGCTAGTTAGCAATGCAAGCCAATGCAAGCTATTCACGTAACCGAGTTACCTAAGCCAAAGCCATTCACGTAGCCAAAGTGCGCAGTATTAAAGCATAATATTATAATAATAATAATAACACACATATTCGCAGCATAAGTATGTGCCCAATCAGGGCAGCTGTGCCAATTAACATATCAGGTGTTAACGTCACAACGTTGCTATGGCATTACGTAATACGTTTTGCATTTCTGACATATGCGTCAGACTTGTATTTGTATGTCTCTAGTATATACTAGGTAATTGGAACAATCTTTGTGCGATACGAAACGTACTGACATGATGTAACATAATTTAAATCAATCAAAATTGTAGCTAAGCCAAATTTTGAACGTAAGTTTAATGATCTTAAAGCCAAAAATATGTCATATCTTTTACGTAATGACGTAACTACTTACGTTGCGACATAATGGTGTGACAGAATTCAGCTTTAAAATAATACTTTTTAGTTGAAAAGCAACTTTTACGTAATATCACTTACGTCTAGACACAATAGGAGGACGTAAAAGCGCTTCACTTGCTAAAACTGTAATACTTTCTGTGATATACATTCATCAAATGTAAAGTTCACCAATATAACGTAAGCTATATTGTGATGTAAAGGAACAAATTCGTAATAAAAAAGCTTACGTCGTGACATTATTACGTAGCATGCCTCAGATTACTATAACTATAATAATTACTATTCTTAGACATGCATTTATTAAATGAACAAACTAAACAAAAATAACGTAAGCTGTGACTTACATACATATGTATGTGTAATATGAAGGAACAATTGCCTGTAAAATTAGCTTACGTCGTGACGTAACTGGGCAACGTAACATGACAAATATTACTGCAACTATAATCAGTTCTATTCTTAGACAACCCTTCTTCAAATGAAAACAGCAAAAATAACATTTACCATAATGTAAAGTAAGGAAAGAATTACGTAGTAAAATTGCTTACGTCGTGACATAATTAGGCGAAGTGACATGACTTAGATTACTGGAACTAATTTCTGTTATTTCATGACATAAAAATGTAATCAAAATAACGTAAGCTATAACGTTAGTGCGGAACGTTACGTTGCATATTATATATAGCTTTAATGATTTTCTGCAACTTAAGCTAACATTGTATGTAAGCTGTCTTTATGCCAAGAGAAATCTAGTTAAGTACATAAAGTTTGCTACGTAAGTCAAATACTTTACGTACTTGTTGAACACTTTATGATTCTCGCTCGCGACTTCTCTGACAATTTGACAAACTTATTTCTTTATAGACAAACACTTCCGCCACATTCGCGTGCGATGCGAGCTGCTTCTGCATATATGTATGTATACATATGCAGATGCAGAGATGCAAATGCACATGCACTCGTAGTTGCAATTGCAGTTGCAGTTGCAATTGGAATTGCAGTTACAATGACACAGAGTTGACTCGCCCAAACATTTGTATTAACAAGAGCATGCATATATTCAGTTTGATAGCTGCCAGTTTGGCTGATTTTGGTGGAGCTGGGGCGGCGGTCTTTTGGTAGGGGGCGGGTCAGCAGCTGGGGCAATTTATATTGCGACATTTTGTGCAGTTTTCAATTTGCATTTTGGCGGCCATTGTCGAGCAACAAGCAAATAACCAAACAGACAACACACAGCAAACGACAAACGGCAAACGGCAGGCAATGAGCGACGAGCGACGAGCGACGAGCGACGCCCGTTTCATGTCTTTTGACCGCATTGTTTGTTAATTGTTAAACATTTTAAATCACGGACAACGATTGCACTTCATGTTGAATTTATGAGCTACATGTGCATAATTTTTGTTCTTCTTTTTTTCTGTATTTTTTTTTTTTTTGTTTTGCTCGTGCTCGGTAATCGATTGCAAACGCTTTTTTACTTTTCACATTTCCTTGGCCATCGCTCGAATCGAGAAACGCAATATATGGAAACGTGTGATAGCAATGGCAATGCTAATGGCAGAGCGTGTACACGGTTCTGGTGAAATGGAAAACATGTAAAGGGGAAAAGAGGCGAGCGAGAAGGCAAGCAAGAAAGAGAGGAAATTGGAAGCAGCATGGATTTTAGCTACAGCTCATAAATCATTAAACAGCTTCGAAGGAGAATTTTAATTGCAAATCGTTGAGAATCGTCAAGCAGAGTAGAGTATCGAAAATGTTGTCAAATGCAAACGACATTGCCACTTTGACGGTAATCAAATCTGTTTGGCTCTCTCTCTCTCTCTCTCTCTCTCTCTCTCTCTCTCTCTCTCTCTCTCTCTCTCTCTCTGTCTCGCTGTCTCGCTCTCTCTGTTAGTCACTCAATTACTGACTAGCGTTGGGCCATTCCCTTAGCCAATGTAAATGCGTTATTCCTAATTAAATTTAGCAATGGCTGTATGTATGTGTGTGTGGTTGTGTCTATGTATATGTGTGCTTGTGTGTGTGTGTGTAATATATCCGACAGGCACACAACTCAATGTAAAAAAAAAAAAGATGAAGATACCAAATGTCAACTTATTGGGTAGAAAGCATAACGAAAAATCATTTTGGTATCAATCGAGACAGGCAGCCTTGGGCCGGGGGTGTGTGAGAAAGATATCGCCAGGCGTTAGCAAATTTAAAACGTAACCCCGCCGATGTTCACCCACCGCCCCCCCGCATAACGTCGAGCCGTGGCACGTACGCAAATAGAAGGATGTGATGCGAATTAAAAACGCAAGCAGCGGATACGGAAACAGATACAGCGCGACAGATACAGCTAAAGATACAGATACGACTGGAGAGATACAGGCAATAGATACAATCTAGCTGCCATATGCACACACACACACACACACACACACACATGCATGCATGCACACTACACGTATGTGTAGAGGCATCGCAATCGTTGGCACGCACGATACTTAAGTTCATTTGCGCCACTTTGCGCCCGTGAATTTTAAGTGCGTGCGACTTTTTTCTTGGGTTTTTTTTGTTTTTGTTTCGTCAGCTTCTAGATTTTTTAATAAATATGCCGCCAGCTGACTGAATATGAACTAGAAAGTGAACACACACACACACCGAGAGCTAAACGGCTGCTGCGCTTGGCAAACAGAGAACGATTCGAGCGGTTCGAACGGTTCTCTGTGCCAATTTCATTTCTATTTTCTATTGACTCTGTCTCGATGAATATGCAGATCTGAGTGGGGATATACGCATATGGATATAAGCATGGTCAGTGTACCGGCACGAAAAGAGTCGTATGAAATCTGTCAGTGCCCAAGCCGAGAAATAAATGAGATAGAGGTAAAGAGATCGACTTTATTGATAATGTGTCCGGCAGCAGCTGTAATTATTCAGACTGTGCTATAAGTCTTTAAGACACACACACACACACGCACACAAGAAAGCTGTCGTTAAATCCAATCAATGACTGTCATAAAGCTCTGCTGCTGCCGTCCCAATAAAATTGAAATTGTTCTATAAATACGCCCAAACCTAACCGACGACTAATGAGTCAGAGTATGCCAAGCTCAGAGAGCTGGAAATATGAAATATAATGAGCATCAATATACAGTACAGGTGACAACAGTGTTGCCAAGCAGCAAACAATGCGCTTGCGTTACGTGGGCAGTGTTGCAAAGGAGCGAATCATATTTATGGGTGTGTCATATAAGCTATATATAGACGAATATATTGTAAACAGTTTTTATTCAAGAGAAATTGCGAATTTGTTGTGGACAAAAATATTGTAAACAATTTGGAATTCATATTTAATAATTTTATTATGTTTTAGTTTTATTTTTAATTTATTTTCTGGTCATAATTCTTTAATGCCTTTTCGCTAATCAAATGCTGCCATGCAGGGGTCTTTGAGCATAGAGAGGAAAACTCTTAAGTACTCAACTCCCAGACGAAGCACTTGCAGCGCGACACAAGTTTCACACGATCTGAACAGAGGGAGAGCTGAGCATGGGTAGAGAGAGGGAGAGCGGACTGAGTCGAGCTGCTGCTGCAGTTCTTTTTGCAGTCATCCTTCATTTGGCCGCGGGCACAACTTTGTCTCAAAATAAACAATGGAACGCCTCTGTGTTGGCAGCTGCCAGCTAGAGAGGAGAGAGGAGTTCCTTGCTTCAGTTAGTTGTCCGTTGCTTGTTTTTACCCCACAAAGGCACATGGCCCCGGACAGCAGTCGACATTTGCGGCGTGATAAGCTTTGATTACATGCCAGACAGCAACTGATCAGCCTCAGAGTGAGCGAGTGAAGAGTGAAGTGGAGGGGTTAAAATTCTATAAATATTGCTTTGCAAATTGCAGCTGAGTTGGTCGTGCGGGTGTGCATTGGGGCAGCGATTGTGGCACTGGGAAACTTAGCGAGTTGATTCCAAGAAATTTGCAGCAACAATGCCATGTGACACGCATTTCCTGTGCCTTGGCAGGCAGGCAGGCAGGGCAGGCAGGCTATAGAATATCTGCCAGATACACACACACACACACATGCATAGAGAAAATGAGAGAAATAGACACGTATCTGGTGTTGGAACTTGTTTGGTGGCTTTTGCGCGTGCGCAACACACATTTCCGTTAGCTCAGCAGCAGCCACCAAGTGGAGATCAATGGACGGGCCAGCAGCAACAGCAACAGCAACAGCAACGGGCAATGGGCAATGGGCAACGGCTGCTGCTTATCGAATCCAAGAGCAGAGCGAGTTAAGCATTTTTAATTGTTGGACGCTGTCCGGAGTACGAAGCGAACGCGTCTAGAAATTGTAAAAGTCATTAAGGCTCATTGACCCATTTCGTTGTGCTGTCTATGCTGTCTGTTGAATAAGTAGTTGAATAGTTGGGCATCATTAAAATATTCACAGACATACAGCATAGATATATATATATATATGTATATATGTATGTATGTACATTGAATGTTCTCAATGGCCGAGCGACAAGTAGTTAGACCTTTTGGGCGCGACACATATTGCCAGAAGCCGCTGTCAAGATCGAACCTGTTTTGCCTAGCAAATTACCAGCAACAACAACAACAACAACAACAGCAACATTCACCGCTGCTGCTGCGCGTTTGGGGCAAATATTTGGTGGTAGCCAAAATATACAAAAAGAGTTGAAAGAAAACAAAAATTGGCATAACCGTAACGAGTATTAAATAGCGAATTGACCCAAATCGTTCGGGTGTTAACATTGTGCCTGAAATATCAAAGCGATTTACAGAACACATGCACATCCACAGTGCGAGAAAGTCCACCTAGAAGCAGGGCAAACTCTGGCTTGTAAATGCTAATGCTAATGCCTGACATGTTGTTTGTCGTTGATATGAATTTGGGTTAAGTGCGCAACGACTCGGCGACTCTGATTAATGAGCCAGGCCCAACTACTTCAATCCGCACAAACAAACAAATAACAAATATGTGCCATGTCTTTCAAATTCAATCAGCATCAGCTGCAAATGTAAATGTGACAGGCGAAAGCGAGATGCTCTAAGCCATTTTATTTATGTATTTATTTATATTTGTAGAAAAAACAGAATTTGTATAGAAGAGCGAATATATATTAATTATGCACTGATCACAAATTTGTGTTGTTTGAAACACTCGCCTTTAAGCAGATAAATACATACATAGATAGCTCACATAACCCTTAGACTCCTGCGCTGGGCTGGCTTTTATCCTACACAGAGTGCTACAGCTGTTGACTTTAACTCTGAGCTGAATGCAGCTGCGTTGAGTTGAGTGCAAATCATCAGAGATTTATAACAACTTCAGGCACACACACACACACAAAGAGGGAGGGAGAGGGAGAGAGAGATTGTATTTACTTGTATATATAAATATTATGTACATTTGCACTGGTCCAGATAGAGTTTCAGATAGGTAGTCCCTGCATATTTCACGAGCCCTGCAGCCAACTAGCTCGAGGATGTGTTTGCTGCCAAAAATAAAAATAAAAAAATATATACAAATAATAATACAAAAAAAAAATAGCAGCTTGTTGAAAGCATGTTGCAAAATATTTTGTATAATGTTCACTAACTCTTCAACTGTCTGTCTGTTTATGTGTGTGTGTGTGTGTGTGTGTGTGTGTGTGGGTGTGAGTGTGTGTTTTTGCTGGGTAAAGTTTTTGCGGCGCATGCAAATGAAATGGAAAACACTTGAGCAAAAACTCTAAGCTGCCAGAATACGACCTGGCTCAGGGACCACGTCTGACTGTCTATCTGCTTCTCTGTCTCACTGTCTGTCCCTCTGTCGTGCTGTGTGTGTGTGTGTGTGTGTGTGTGTGTGTTTAGCATTTGCCTGATTTTGGGCTGCAGCAAATGTTGCACAAAACTTTTGATTATGTAAAAATTGCATTAAAGCTGCGAGCGGTCGGGGCATTGTAAAGGGTTTTAAGTGCCTGCTGTTGCCTTTTCAAATGGCCAATCCCACAGGCCGGCAATCATAATGAAGTCTCAGGTGTGCCAGAACTCTGCCCAGACATTGAGAGTGAGAGAGGGAGGGAGAGAGAGCGGGTTGGAAATGGAATTGAAGTTGCTTAAGCAGCAGGGCCAACAAACTATTTAGCAGCCCGAGGTTGTGTCCGAGTCTCTCGCGCGCAATGAACGGGGCCAAAGGAATGAACTGGACATGCAATTTGCTGGCCAAAGACTTGGACATGCGGATACACACAGTCACAGATCCTGTCTGTCAATTGAAAGCGCAGACGGACGGCAGGGAACGTAACAGGACAGCCACAAGCATGACAATGGGAGTGCAAGTGGAAGTGGGCGTGGGCGTGGGCGTGGGCGTGGGTGTGGGTGTGGGTGTGGGTTTAGGGAAGCGGATCGAGTTAAAAGTGTCGCCCGTTTGTCTGCCACTGTGGCCATTGTCATCCATTTGCCACAGACACGGCCCACCACGTGCAATTTGTAGACAAAATTGAGCTATGAATGGGCCAGCCTAGCTGCAATCCAGGGGGCACGCCTTTTGTTTATAGCATCGCCAACGCCTCGAGGCAGGTCAGCGCCGGCACGCAAGTGCCGCATTTGATGACGCAGTCGGCACAGCTCCTGCCATTCTCATAAATATTAGAAGTTCGCCCACAGACATAACGCCGACGCCAACGCATACAAAGATGCAAAGGCCCAGATAGACAAACAGATTGTCGCCTGAAGTGTCGTATCGCATCGTCCATAGCGCAGCTGTAGAAATGGAGATGGCAATGCTGCTGCGTGCTGGCTGCCATCACCATTTGTGGCAACTCCAACCCCTTGACTATGGGATATCTTTGGCTTTCACGCCAAAGCGTAAGGCCTGACACTGTGTGTTCCACGAGTTGACCAGTGCAGTGTCTGTGACAACATGCAAATGATATTGCAGTCACAATGGGGGAAGTGCGCCAAACTGACTTGTAAATGTGCAATCTATCGATAAAGACATTCGATTTGTTATCGATCAGGCTGGCCTTAGATTATGCAGCAATTGTCCTGATATTGTTTATATGCATTGAATACTTTTTTTCTATGTTAAAATAAGTAGTAAGGTAAGGTAAAAATAAATAAAAAATAATAATAGTTAAAAATAAAAAAATGCAATAAAAAATGTTAACAATAATAGCTTAAATAAAATTTCTTGCACATGTGAATGCTGCTTTTAGCCATTTGTCGGCATATATCTATATATATATATATGTTCATATATTCATTGATGACTTGTCTAATGTGATGTCGCACACTTATCGATAAATTGATAGCTGGCACTTTAGTCAGCAACTACTTGGCCCACACACGCCCACTGTGTCGCACTTGAAGATTGTTTTCCATTAGGCACGAGGCCTCCGTCAGCAGTCCATCTCTGGCCGGATGGACGGCCGGCTGAGAGGCCCGCTTTTCAGGCTGTTTGCCGTGCGCTGTGAGAAATATTACACGCAATTTCCAAGTTGACATTCGGCGTCTGGGCAGGGAAACGGAAATGGTAGCGCGGCTGGCCGACATATTAAAAATGAATGACGGCATTTCATTAGTGAGCGGACTAAGGGCTAAGGGGGTCGTTGTCGTTGTCGTTGTCGCTGTTCCCATTGCTCTCCCTGTCGCTGTCGATAAGAAATGCAAAGTAATTTGCCACTGACACCGCATGGCATCAATTTTAGTTGTAGCACCCGAAAGTAGGCAACAATTTGTAGATTGCTTGGCGCCTAACTTCTACTACTCGATTTATTTCATTACAGAAACGGCGCACACAACAAGAGAGTGAGAGAAAGAGAGAGAGAGAGAGAGAGAGAGAGAGAGAGAGAGACAGAAACAGAGAAGAAGAAGGAGAAGACGAAGCATAACGAGATATTTCATTAGAACGAGCTAAATTAGAGCAGCTTGCAGCAATGGCACACTCGAAGGTCATACTAAAGATTCTATTCTCGCTCTGCGTTTGGTCTTTCGTGATCATTGGCCTGTTCAAGATGCATGGCACGAACCTGGTGCCACAGGACTATCGCCAAGTGCCGCAGGAGTACCAGCAGCTGCCGCTCAACGGTCGCAGTCTGCTGCAAAAGGATATGCTGCGCTATGCGGAGACAACGTCCACGACCACGGATCACTTCGATCCCAGCGAGATACTCGTCGACAATCGCACAGGTGAGTTTGGGATCATATTAACTTATACTTACTCCGTTTATTCTTTTCCTTCTTCTTCTTCATTTTCTTCCCTAGCCATGGACGATGATCAGCTGGTGCGGGACGTCGAGTCCAGAATACCCTCGCTGCCAATTGCCTACTGGAGCAAGAACAAAAACTTTTTGCAGCAAAAGTCCGCAACATGTGCCAAATACCCATCGATCTTCGAGCTGGAGTTCAACAACATCTATTGGCAAACGATGCACACATCGAATGGCACATTCCAGCTATTTGGCGCCTACTATGATATACGGCGCGCCTCGCTGCTGGGGCCGACCGTGCGCATTCTGGGCATGATCGATCGCATCGAGCCCAAGGTGAAGACCTATTGCCAGTTCTGGTTCGACGGCCAGAAGGAGCCGTTCATTGTGAAGACATTCGAGTACAAGTACATATGGTATAACAAGTGGGGCAACTACAAGCAGGGCATCTATCAGCCGTATCTGATCGCCTGCCAGATACCCAAACCCTTTCACGGCGTAGTGCCCAGCTCAGTGTCAATGGTGGAGAAGGAATGCGACACGGCCACCAACAATTTGCGTGTCATCTACAATCGTCCGCCCGACGATCATAAGAAGGGATTCGCCGTCTGTGTCAAGGGGCTGGACTTTCTGTACGATGATCTGAGCGTGCGTCTAATTGAATGGATTGAAATGTTGAATATCTTGGGTGCGGATAAAATCTACTTTTATAATCTGCAAGTGCATCCAAATATTACCAAGGTACTGAGCCACTACGAGCAGGAGGGCAAGGTGCAAGTGATACCGCTAACACTGCCTGGCGGTCAGCCAAATGTGCCCGGCTTCCAGCATCTCTATCTGACCAAGAAGACGAATCACAAGCGACAGAACGAGGTCATTCCGTACAACGATTGCCTGTATAAGAATCTTTATCTATACGACTATATTGCGCTGCTGGACATTGATGAAGTGATTATGCCCAAGGGCAATTCGGTTTTGTGGTCCGAGCTGATGGACAAGGCGCGTCCGGAGTCGCTCAAATTCAAGCCGGATGGCTATCATAGTTACAATTTTCGCAATGTCTACTTCCTGGACGATCAGCAGCACGAGCACGGCTGGCACAAGGACATACCCAAGTATATGCATATGTTGCAGCATGTGCATCGCGCCAAGAACTACACAAAGCCCAATCAGTATGTGAAGTGTTTCCACGATCCGGAACGTGTGCTCACGCTGCATAATCACTTTCCGCTCAGCTGCTTGGGCGGTGTGTGCAAATCGTATCCGGTTGACACGCAGGATGCACAGCTGCAGCACTATCGGGCCGATTGTGTGAAGACGCTGAAGAAGAGCTGCGAGGAGTATCGTGAGAATTCGGTCGAGGACAAGACCATATGGAAGTACAAGGACGACCTAATTCGACGCACCATTAAGACGCTCGAGACGCTGGGCTTCTTCAGGCGCAGCGGTGGCCCTGGATTCGGAGGCAGCAGCAGTGGGCTCGGCGGTGGTGCCACAACGCATTCCACGGAGCGGTGATTCGCGCTGCTCGGCGGCTGGTCATGGCCCTGGCTGCCGGTGGCGCCTTACGTGGATCCGGCGGCAGCTGGAGCGATGGGCAACGAGGAGTTTTTTGTCTAGTGTGAGCAAAATAGTGAGAGAGACAGATAGCGCCAGTGAAAGACAGAGAGCGAGAGAGATAGATAGAGAACGAAAGAGAATGCAAGATATAAGGAAAGTGGAGTTCCTTGTCAGAATGGAAATCGGAAAATCTAACGAACCCGCATCTGAACTCCAATCCAAAACGTGAACCCGTCTCCTCCCCCCCTTCTCCACCTGGCCTAGCCTAGCCTAGAGCTTGATTTGTTCACTTTGTGTATTATAGGACATTTGTATCATTTTTTTTTTTTTTTGGTTTTCCCCATAATATGATTTTATTCCTGAAATATATATAAATGTATATTTAGTTAGTTTATATTATAAACTTATTTTTGATATATGTATGCCCCTATCAACTACTTGCATATATCCTATCAGATAGCACACACACACACACACTTTCGTATGGCTAGTGTATAAAAAAAAAAAAAAAACACAAAAAAATGAAAACACTTTTGAAATCGTGCCTTCAACTTTAAATTGTATTGTATAGGGTTTAAGAGCAGCAGCTCGCCAAGATCTAAACACTTGACTATACACACACACACACAGACATACACACACACACACACATACATACATGCATGTGTCCTATATACTAACTATATATACATATATAAATATATGTACATATGTGCATGTAGCTGCTTATTGGGAAGTGGCCCAACAAAAACACATCTATTTACTCCTTATTCACAAAAGACGTTACAAATCCATAAGTCCAATGGCTAAATCACATTAGACAACAAAACAAAACAAGCATAAAGATAAAAAAAAAATGAAAAAACTATGTTAAGTTCAAGACTGATGATGTTTATAAATAATTAGAAACAATTGCAAGAAGCTTTTGAGAGAAACTAAAAATAAAATGAAACAAAACAAAACAACAAATCATGAATGAATCAAGAAAATTGTGTGAAATTGGAAAAATTTCAAAAATTCATTTCAAACAAACATTTCAATTGATATTATGTATTAACGAACTAGTTAGTATTTGTTAGTAACTGTACTTAGCTACTGAACATGAAATATCACTAAATGCTAAGCAAACATCTGAACAAAAACATAAATTGTAAATAGTTTAATTGTTTTAAAGAAATATCTATGTTAAACAAAAAGAAAAGGAAAAAAAAAAACAAAATTAAATTTAACAGAAAAAAAATAAACACAAAAAATACACAAATAATTATAATAATCATAATCAAATATGATGATGAGAAAGTTGCAACAAATTCTTGCTCAAGTTTCATTCATAATTTTTTAATATATTTTTTTAATTTTTGTTTATATTATTTTTCCATCCTATAAATTTTAAGCATACATTTCTTGTTTTACTTAATTGTATATAAAATTGTATATCGATTTTCGCACCCAAATGATTTTTAATTTTTGCACCTTTATTGTTTCCTTATCGATATGAATATTTGATTTTACTCAACTTTTAGCAGCTTAGTCAAATTGTTGGAACTAAATAAAAAGTTGTTTGCATTTTGCATAAGCGTTGATTTGTATGGGACATACTATAAACATATACATATAGATAGATAGATATATATATATACATATATGTGTAAAACAGGTTGCAGATACTTAAACTATTGCACTAGATCACATCACGATCTACACTTAAAATTAAAAAAAAAAAAAAATATATATATATATATAGAAATACCTACAATATATATGTATGTATACATAAACATACATAAATGTATTAATGTTAGTTGATAATTATATATATGATGAGACCCCAAATTTTTTTTTTTTTTGCCTAGCCAATAACAATTGATATGAGAAAAAGTGATTGATGAATAAAATTAAAAAAATTGTACATTCAGCCAAGTGTTTTAACTGGGAATTGTTTTTATTAATTTAGTCTTATGCTATATACAATAAATTTGTTTTACTGACCATGGCTTACACAAACTCAAAAGTTCGACAATTGGTTTGCCTTGGCATATCTATGTTGAATGGTCTCTTTGCTGTCGTTCCTTTGTAGTGCTTAAGCCGTAGATCCGTTGAAATTCTTAGCGTCTCAGTTGCTTGAGCAAGCTAAACTGTTCAGGAATAATTCTTTGGTCTTGCTGCGGCAGACTTATTGCCAACGTTGGCTTAAATTTAACTTGAGGTCAAATGGTTTTGGGGCTGCAGCTAAGCACAAGTCTACTATTTGGTCCATTTAAGATAGCCAAATTTGAGGCATGCAGTCAGAGACTCACACACACACACCCACACACTCACACTTGAATAGAGACAGAAGCGAGGTCTTTTCCAGTTGAGTGGTTAGCTATACAGGCACCTTGGCTGGAACGTGGCATCGTTGCTTACTGCGCGTCCAGCGTGGCAAGACGTGAGATACAAAACTTCTAAGAATGTAAACAACAAAGCATTTGTTCTCGGGCATAAATGAACCCACTTACGCACAACTTGGCTGGGAGCAAGCAGTCAGCCAGCCAGGCAGTCAGCCAGCCAGCCAGTCAAGACAGTGAACAAGGCGTACATACCTTAAGCCACTGCACAAAGAAAGTTGTGCTCCAGGAAACAACGGAAGGATACAAACTACACAAAAAAAAAAAAAAAAAAAAAAAAAAAAAAAAAAGGAGACGAAGAAGAAGCAAACTAGTAAAAAAAAAGAAGGAGCTGAAGTTACAGGGTATTTTTGGGGTTGGCCAAGCTGGCTGCGTGTCAGCGGTGTTGGCTCTGGTGGCTGGAGCCAAAGAAATTTGTATAAACGCAACTTAAGTGAGCATTAAACACGCTCCACTGAAGGACTCCGGCCGACGAGGCGTCATCCCTTTTTCGGAACAGTGGCGCTTAACTTGGTTAATAAACATTACCAACGCCACAAAAACCATTTACGTGAACTATTAAAATTCCGCAGCATTTTAGTTGCCTTTGCCTTGTTTCACGATTATGTTTATTTATATGGCAGCAGGAGCAGAAGGAGAAGCGCAAGCAGCAGGAGAAGTAGAAGAAGCAGTAGATGCTGTACACACACACACAGAGAGAGAGACAGCAAGCTGATGATGGCTGAAATGGAAACCCCTTTTGGTTTTGCATGTGCGTCAGCCGTTAAGTGAAATCTCATGGCTGCATGATGAGACTACTTTAAGTCTATATATCCTTTTATGAATATGCATCCATTAAATGGCGCTCATCTTCTTCTTCTTCTTCTTCGTGGCCCAGAGCCTAACTTTCTAATGCGCCTCGTTCTTGCTTTGAGTTTATGGCCCATCATTTCAGCCTCATATAGTTTCCACTTAAACTGAAAACTCTCAGGTGCGGATCGGTCACTGCGAGTGCGGCGCTGGCCAGGCAGCAGCATTAGCTATCAGCATGTTGAAGAGCGATTTATGAATTATGAAAAATACAATTTAGAGCGCTGGTATGGCTTAAATTGTGTATGTGTGTGCGGGGCCGGCCAACAAATCCGAAATGCTGGCAAACTAATTAAAATCTACTATAGGATCGGTGGCCAGGATATTTATAATGCATGCACATAAATCCTGAAATTAAGCGCTTCGGCTTAAAACCATGCAAAATTAAAATGTGCAATTACGATGCAGTTGCCAGTTATCTGTATGTCTCTCTCTCTCTCTCTCTCTCTCTGTACGTATGTATGTGTGCGTACGTGTTTCTGTCTGTTTTCAGAGAGAAGCTCTGTCGAATTAAGTTCATTTCCCAGCGGGAAATTGTTTGACTCTTTCCTCTTGAAAGCTTCTAAATTCGTTTTTTTTTTCTTTCTTTTTCTATAATTTTTTTTCATTATTTTTAATTAAAAGTTAATAAACTTTTGTAAAACACAAATTCTGTTTTTGTTTTTCTTTTATTTATAATAATAAGTTGAGCAAAACGATTTTAATTCAATTAAGTTTTATATATAGCTTCCTTATTATTCTACTGGATGATTCAATTGGAGTTCCCAGCAATTAAAATAATTCCCAGCTCCATTTACCATACGAACTGAACTGCATTGCCAGCAATTCGTTTCCCACTGGGCTGTCAGAGAACTTTTAGCTCTTCTTTTATTTTTGGCTTTTAGCTTTTGGCGTTAAAAACTGGAATCCACATGAAATCCGTGCATTTGGTCATTTCGCTGATTTGTCGGTTGATGTGAATAGAGTCGATTGCGGTTGTGACAGTTTCACAGGTTTTTGACTGACTGTGAGTATAATGCACTGTGCGTATGTGTGTGTGTGTAAGTGTGTGCGTGTGTGTGTGAGCTGATAATAATGTTTTAGCTTTTAATGGAAAATTATAAAGTAAAATAATGTTTTCATTTTATTTAATTTTCTTTTTTTTTCAATACCTTTTATTTAGTCTCATTTTCATATTCATTTTCATATTTATATATAGACCCATTCATACTCGATTTTGAGTACTTATGTGTATATTCATGTTACTCATTCATATTCAAATTCATATTCACATGTATGATTTTATATATATTCATATGCATATTTCTTTACACATTTATACTCATTTTCATATTGATATTCATATTTATTATTTTCATTTTTATTCTTCTATTCATTTTATTTTATAGACGTACATTCATGTCCATATCGTACACTTATTCGTACTCGTATTCATATTCATATTCTTAGTTATTTCTAATTAGATTTGTGTTTACAAATATATTCATACTTCTATTCATATTCATGATAACTATATATAGATATATATTCATACTTATATTCATATTCATATCATTTCAAATACTCGTTCATAAAACAATTTATGCTTATATTTATGTACAGATACACACACACTCACATACCCATACCCATATTCATATTCATATTCGCATTCGCATTCGCATTGACATTCATATTTTAAAGTGTTGCATAGGTAGCCAACTACGAACCTGTCATGTATTCGCATATATCAGCAGCAAGGATATCACCAGTTAGTTATAATTATCCCACACACACACACACACACACATACACACTCACAGACGCTAACTCATATGCATACTGTAATATTCGCATGCATATGGCGGTTGATTTTGGGCTGTGTGTGTTATGCGCTATTGAATGTAATTGCATATATGTATGTACACGCACAAGTGAAGGTGTAGAGTGAGAGAGAGAGAGAGAGAGAGAGACGAAACAGGAAATGCTAATTGCATGAAAGTGTAGACGCCCGTCGACGATGTATGTATGTATGTATGTATGCATGTGTGGGTGCAAAAGGCAATGTGTATGCAAGTCGCGGTCTCAATCGTGGTGCAGCACGGTCGGCGTGGATTGCAGTCGCGACCCCCGTTGAAGCATCTAACTGAGTAACCTCGTGCAGACTCGTACAATAATATTGCCCGCAATCTAATTAGCTCCGCGGAGCAAAGGAGACGGCGGCAGAGACTGAATGTGAGTGAATGAGTGAGTGAGTGAGTGAGTGAGTGAGATGGCCGTGAGAGCGATTGTGTGCGCTTGGCTCCAGTGATTCTTCAGTAGTTGCTCACTTTCCACTTCTAATCCTTGCTGCCAATATTTGCTTCACGTTTTGGTAGCCCTCAATTGGCTGCTGCTGTGTTTGCCTGCTCAAGCTTAATGTATAGCCGCATGCCTGGCGCGTATCCAGACACAACCACTCGACCACACTCACACACTCACACACACACACACACACACTCACGCACAACTGGGGCTATATACTTAATTGAGAAAGGAATTCAGCGGTAATTCAATTCGTTTCGGCTGTACATATACATACATGCACACATGGGTGTGTGTGTGTGAATGGGAAACGGATCCTGCTACAGCTGGCGGCATTTGCCTGTTTAGTGCATTTAAAGAGCAGCAGCATGGGGTTAAAGCTCCAATTGCCAGTGGAGGCCGGCACAGGCAGTGACACAGTTTTCGCTCCTTTTCCTGCGGTTGCCCATTTGCCACTCACTCTTCACACTTGCGGAGCGAGTAGCCAGAGCGAGTGCGAGGTCTGGCACGTTTTGCTCCTGCTGTCGATTAGTCAATTATAGACAAATGGCCTGGGAGTTGCGCGCGGCGCAATGTAAACAAGCCATCAATAGCATAAAGAGTCCACAGCGTCGTCCTGAGAAACGGAGAAACAGCGAAATGGAGAAACGGAGAAATGGCAAACACAGAAACGAGAGCTGGCCAGGCAACAGCCCAAGCAAGCGGCGTGGATGAGATAAAAGAATTATGCATAAGCAGCGGGGCGAACACACACACAGAGAGAGAGAGAGAGAGAGAGAGAGAGAGAGAGAAAAGAGAGAGGGAAAGAGCAGGAGAGAGAGATAGAGATGGAGACACGCCGTCCAGGACTCAGGACACAAGACACCCTGGGGCACAATGGAGCGAAAAACGCAAAACGGAAACCACAAAACAGAGAAAAATTTCAAACAGGTATCGCGAAAGACTTTCATGAATAAATGGGACACAAAAGCAGTCACGGCAAAAAAAAAAACGGCTTCAACTGAATTAAATGGCAAATCTTGAATCATATATGTGAAATGGGCGTGGCAACATAGTGTTATACAATTAAAAAGCTTGTCAAGATTGGTATGGAATACAAAATGAAACAAAAGCAATTCATATAGTAATACGCATAAAGATATTGATATTGAGAGAGAGAGAGAGAGAGAGAGAAAGAGTCAACTAGCAATCTAGAATATACATATGGGTATTCGAGCAGAGATGAAATAGAACTGAGCTAGATCTAGAGCACAATATAAACGTAATGCTAATATATATTCTCGTAATTCTGAGTCACCTTCATACAACTATAAAGCCCATTGCATAGACAAAGCCCAGTCTTTGCAATCACTTTAAGAGTCTGGCGTGATAGCAAGTGTTTTGCAAGCACACGGCATTGTCTGCTCAGTTTAAGCCTGTATAGCAACTACATAGTGACTAGTAACCTGTAGTGCGCATTCCAATCTGCTCCTGCATTGCATGCAGATGCAGGTCACGTTGAAGTGGGCAGTCACGCACATTCCAGGGGCAGTTCATAATATCTCAGATGGTGACATTGCAGTTAACCTAGAGTCAGATGGATGCTGCTCAGCTGCTATTTCGAGTTTCAATAATGCGCTGCTTCATTTGGATTCTCTCATATGTTAATTCTTATATCGCATAGCTGTTCCTGATGCTGATCAGGAGCTAAAGTTCTGTCAAACATGATCGTAGTACGTCGTTGTTTCATACTGGAAAGAGTAATATCCTTAAATAACCATTATTACTCATAGCTCGCAAATGACTCTTGACCATTTCTCGTTGTCTGCAAATAAGTCTCTTCTACTGACTGTCTGAGAAAAGACTCAGAGAACAACGAATTGGCATAGGTTCCATTAATGAGTTCATTCGCGATCGACTCACAGCTGTTTCATTTTGTTTTGTTTCGCTCTCTTTGTTCCGCAACCATTTGGTTCTTTGAGTGAAATACTGAAATTAAGCAAAACGTCTATTGCATATGTATTGATATGTAAGCGAGAGTTGAGTTCGCTAAACACAGCCAAAGCGTTCGTGAATTGAGTGTGTAAATGTGAATGTGAAGAGCGTTGGCATTGACTTTTTGACTCTTTGTCGCTCACTTACTTAGTCTCATTATGTCGAACGGCAATCGTAACGCTCTCTAAGCAATTTTCGTTAAAAGAGCATCACACGAATAGCTCAAGGTGCTCAATAGACAAATTTCTAGTGCAAGCAAAAGAGTAATTTTTTTTTTTTTGGGTTGATCTCTCTATACGCTCTATATGATATGGCTGGACTCGCATATAATAATAGAATTTGAGCTAGGCAAAACTATCAAGCTTAAGTTGAAGAAGACATTTGAAAAGACTTAAAGCTAAGCTGCACATACTTCCAACAAATTTTTACTACAGAGTCGTTGCTTTGAACTTATACTTGATTTGGGCAAGTACCTGCATAAAGGTGCAAATATATACAGTACACATACATACACATACACACACATACATACAACGAAGCTGTCGTCCAAGTTTTCTGTGGCACAAAACAAAATACCAAACGGATATCGAGAAAAAACAGTCTGGCGCTGGCCATTTGCTTGGGCCAGAAACATGGGCGTGGGAATGGGCGTGGAGTGAATGCTACTGGCACATAGTTGTGATTCGGACTTGTGTCTGTGTCTGTCTCTGTCTCTGTGTCTGTGCGGTGCTCAGCGGCAATACTCAGAGATAAATAAAAGTTTTGCCGCCATTGAATGCCAGGACTAGAACAAGGTGCCACAGCTCACATACAGACAGACAAACATTTATGGAAACTAAACTGAACTGTGCAACGGCCAAAGAATGCAAAAGTTTAAATTGTATCTGTATCGCTGAAACAGCATCAGCCAGGATATAGCTAAATGAGTTAAAGCGTGAACACGCCAGCAACTGTGGAAGCCCTGGTAAATATCCTCGACTTGAACAATAGCAAAGAGTTCATGGAGTCGTCAGAGATGGCACTGCTTTATTTGTATTATAATTAATAATAATTAAATGCTTAACAAAATTAAATAAAATATTAAAATATTATTACAAATAAAGTCGTTCAATACATTGTTTATATATATTAATTTTTATGATATTCACGAGCACTTCTATTTACGATATTTATGCGTGAAATTTCCAGCTGCTGTCATTTGTTTGAAATTATAATGAAAGAGGTGTCAATCGCACAGCTGTGCTGTCCGTGGTATATATGGCCGATGCAATAACCATAATCGGGTCGATCAGCCCTCGCTGCTGTGGTCATTTGCGGCTGCAACAGCCACACGATTTCCGCTGAATGCCAGCTTGGGAATGGTGGACGCTTTCATTGGCCAGCGCCGAGGCGCAACGACTGTACTTGCTGGCTATTGTTGTGCCAGAGCCCCTCCCCCCAAGCACCTGCTCTGTCGGGCCTGTTCCAATGGGACGCTGACAAAGGCAAAACAAACAGAAGCAAAATCTAGTTAATTGGGTAAAATGCAGTGCGGAAATTGAAAGCAAAAGCACAAACAGAGAGCAGCAGCAGCAGGAGCAGCAGCAGCAGCAGAATCACTGGCAGTGGCAGTGGCAGTGGCAGAGTTGGAGGCGCCACCAAAAGTTGAAACCAGTTGCATTTGGCATTACCGTTTTGGAGCGGAAATGCCTGTGATCCCGTGCAGCGCCTCCGTATGCCGAAATGCAATAAATATCTAAATTGGCGCATGGCAGTCGCAGCATTTGCATGCTGCTGTGGCTGCCGGCCATGGGTGTCCATGGTTTGTGCCATTGTGTCCATCGATTTATGCAAATTTCTGTGCACATTTTATCAATAAACAATAATAAATTAAAATCAACAATCATTGTGCACGCCGCTCGCTGGGGAGTCCAGCCAGGCGCCAAAAATTGAAAACGAAATTTATAAATGCCAATTGTCAACGGCCGCTGGCTAATGGGCGGCACGACGGCCAGCAGTCACGCTAGAGATGACCAACAATGATGGCGCGTGACACGAGTCAATGACAAAATATGTCAAAGATATAGGAGCAGAATTTCTAGAATATTTCACATATTCTTTTTTTTTATGAGTGCTGCAAAATCATCTATAATTTATTCCCATTGATTTCTACATTTAAAGTTACTATCGATGATGATGCAGCGATCGAGTTTAATAGCTCGACTGATTATATATATTTTATATATATATAACAACTTTCTCTTATATATTTATATCAATACCAATTGAGGACAGAATATCTGATGTTATGCTTTATATAATACAGATACTATTGAGCAGCTTGAATAATATGCCTCTATGTATATATATATAAGTCTATGATAATCATAATGATCCCTTTTAACATCTATCTACTTTCTCTAATAAAATTGATTTTTTTATATATATGCCCATCACTTGATCTAAGGATTTGGTTCTTCTCTATGTCATATTTATGCACATAGACAAATTTACGCGAATGCTATGCCAACGGCAACAACAACAACAACAATAACAGTTATTACTGTATTTGCAATCAAAAATTGAAACCGAAGCGAAATGCATAACAAATGGAGCACAACTGGAGGGCCGTAGGAGCAGCAAGCCAATGATCAATGCCAAATCCAAATTTTCCCTTATACACGACAAACCACAAATGAAATAATTTAATAATAATAGCAATAATTCGAATTAGATGGGCTATGCAATGCAAAACAAACAGAGCTGTCGGCATTCATACGCTTAAATTGATATAGTAGAGAGAGATTTTATAGCCAAAAAAATATGATGCTGCCTCTCTCTCACTCTCCCTCTCTCTGTCCTCTCTGAAAAAACAATTTGCATTTAGATTAAAACTGTGCAAAAACGAGTTTTTAGCAATCATATTTTAAATGTTAGTTTTTTATATAAAATATATATACAGATGCTACGCCTCCTCCTCCTCCTCCTCCTGCTCAACGCTAGCTATCAAATTTCAGCTCAAATTTGTTGGGCTATTTAAAGAATTCTCAATGAGTTAAGGCCGCGCCTCCTTGGCCAAGCGAAATACTTTGGCTTGCAGTGAGAAAAGTGCGATGAAGATTAAGAAATAAAAGCCGCATTCCTAACGGGCATCTTGAAGCCACAAAGGGGGTTAATTGCGGGGCAGCGCACTGCTTGGCGCTCTTCGTTTTTTATTTTCCATTTCTTGTTCTTGTTCTTCTTATTCGTTTTATGTTGGTTTGGGCATTGGCTTGTTGGGTCAGTTTTGCATACTTTTGTGCGGGGCACATGAAAAATTTGCATTTTCCATTTCACGGCAGGCGTTCGCGTCAAATGAATATCGCCATAGCAGAGCTCCCTCGCATTTCGGCCCCCAAACCAGCAGCAACATCTACAGATAGCTCACCCACATCAATGAATGAGTGCAATGAATGCAAGGCGAACCAAGTGCAGCGGGGCGGCCGGTTCAGGTCGGTCCCTATCAAAGAATAAAGCTGCGTGGGCGTTGCACTGCTCAGATGCCAGCTGATGATTTATTACGCTTTTGGCATTATTGATATTTTATTTGTATGCGATGAAGTCATTTAGTTCAACGTGCAACTGCAACGGAATTCCCAGCAGTCTATCTGCCAACAGGCAACAACGAGCCACTCGGCCTGCTCAGGCATAATTAATTCTTTGTTTGACATCTCAGCAGGAATCGTATAAGCTACCACAAATGCACATTCCCTCACATACACATACTGAGTCGATCAACACAAATTGTCTAGCAACTTGCACTCTTGACGATAGGTATCTGCAGCTCTTCTTGAAATTTAAGAGACTGAGAATAAAGTACATAGATCTAGATTAAACCTTATCAGCACATAAGAGTTGTGCCTTTGTTCAATCAACACAAATATAAAAGCTCAATGAAATGTTCGATTCTTATACAGTATTTATATTCGCTTGCTCTCTGCCCCTGCGCTCTGATATATATGCAGAACATATATGAAATGGATGTGGCAGAGCCCAAGAATGGAATATGTCCACCAAGAGGTCCCATTTTTACTGCTCTGAGAGAAGAGCACATAGCAAAATCAAAAAAATGCTTTGCTATGCTCAGACAAAATATGAATATGCTCATTATTATTTGTGAGATGAGTCTGAACATGTTTATGCACACCCACTTGCAGTCGCTCGTTCACAGAGATGAGCATGATGTACTTATATGTGACTGTGGGACATATATGTGCCTGGTGCAATTATAAACGGACAGACAGACGGACAGACGGATAAAGCTAAATATGTATATATGTATATGTGATCAGAGAACCGATTTAGCTCTGTCCGTCCGAGATTTCTCAGTTTCCATATACAACATATATATATATATATACATATATATATATATATTTTTTTTTTTCTTTTTATAACTCGCCGCGATACATCAGGAATTCCCTGCGTTGTTGCTCTCTTATTTTCTAAGTGTCAAACCTGTCGAAGTTTCTCAACAATTTCTTCTAGTCATCACATAGACCTGCCAACTCGGTCTCTCAGCAACACCTGGAACTACGTGCAGCAGCAGGTAAACTCCTCTCACGCTCGTGAAGTGTCAATTTGAGTTTATCAGGAAGCGTCCTGCCAACTTGGGTAACAACTTCGATAACTGCCCTCGCAATATCACGGCACGTTATATTCGTAACATATATAATATATAAATATTATATTATTATTATTATTGTTTATTAATTGCTTAATTTATCATATAGTTTTATTATTTTATATTATTATATATTATTACTATATACCACTTTGTATGAGTAATCGTTTTTTTTTTTTTTTAATCAAAGCAACTTCGAAGTGCTCGAGAACAGAGCTGGCTCTGTGCATAGGAACAAACAGTCTCAGCATTTTATTCAATACAACACATTCATTTCGATAGCTTGGAACAAAATCTGTAAATCAAACACCGTAAATTTAAAAATCAAAAAAATGTCCTTGAACAATTGGACCCGTTCCTGCTTGAAGGTCCATCGCCTGGCGCTTTGCACCTCGTATTTGCCGCGCTACAAATCGGACTATTCGAAGACCATTTGCAATTTGAAGATTAACAAGGAAACAAAGCTGATTGTGCAGGGCTTCACTGGTAAGCAGGCCACCTTTCACGCTAAGGAGGCCCAGGAGTATGGCACTACAATTGTGGGCGGCACTTCGCCCAAAAAGGGCGGCACCACCCACATGGAGTTGCCGGTGTTCAAGAACGTTAAGGAGGCCGTCAAGGCGGTCAAACCGGATGCTACGGTCATCTTCATACCCCCATCCACAGCGGCCATTGGTATCTGTGCTGCCATTGAGAATGAGGTCGGACTGATTGTTGCCATCACAGAGGGTATTCCGCAGGTTGATATGGTGCGCATTCTACAGATGCTTCACAGTCAGGAGAAGTCTCGTCTGCTGGGGCCAAACTGTCCAGGAATCATATCACCTGAACAGTGCAAGATCGGTATAATGCCGGGCCATATCCACAAGCGTGGCTGCGTGGGCATCGTCTCGCGTTCCGGTACCCTCACCTACGAGGCTGTGCATCAGACAACGAAAGTGGGCTTGGGACAGACCCTGTGCATTGGCGTTGGCGGTGATCCCTTCAATGGCACCAATTTCATTGATGCCCTGAACATCTTTCTCTACGACAAGGAGACCAAGGGAATAATACTTATTGGTGAAATCGGAGGCTCTGCGGAGGAAGAAGCTGCTGACTTCCTTAAGGCAAACAACTCGGGCTGTGATGCTAAGCCAGTGGTGGCATTTATAGCCGGCGTC
>JAUESO010000307.1:0-56086 GCA_030914385.1 Drosophila antonietae
AGAAGAGAAGAGATGGAAAGAGATATATGTATACTGAGAAAGAGAACGTCCCATAGATATAGAAAAGAAGAGGGATAGAGACAAAGAGAGAGAGAGAGAGAGAGAGAGAGAGAGAGAGAGAGAAACTAATTAAATAATTAAATGTGGATACAGCAAGAGAGAAAGAGAGAGCCAGATATATACAAAAATTCATATAAAATCCATTGTTGGGTTGGTCAAGTCGCGTTAAAGGCCATTCAATGTTCAACTAGAAGTGGCACCAACTTAACAGGCTCCACATGTTACAACACACACCCAGACACACACACACACACACACACACACTCACACACACCTGTTGTTGCAAATTGTGTGCCACATTTGGCGGCTGCTCTTCGCATTTGTTGTCTGTGGGTTCAATGCCGAACCCATCGAACGCCGCATGCTGCATGCCGCATGCCACATGCCGAACTCCGCATGCAAATGTGTCAATAGCTTCAAACTGGACATTTATTGCATTTGCCATTTAGTATAGAGTATCGCAGTCCCAAGTATCGATTCAAGCAGTCGAACATCGATCGCGGGTCCGTTGCTCGTTCGCTTATTCATGTTTTGTTAGCTTTTGACTTTGGGCCGCTCACTGCTAGGTCTACTTTTTTGTTTCTACTCGTTTTTTTTTTTATATTTTAAGTTTCAGCTTGTGGCATGCCCCATGACCGGCTGGGAAAATGCTGGCAACGGGTGCACGGGCAGCGCGGCAGCAAGTTGCCAACTCGTGAGTGAATCTGGCATACAATATTTTGACAATCCAAAGGATTCTTCAGCAGCAGCGCTCACCTTTAGCATGCGGCCACAGCGCTGTGCTGACATGCAGCCGTAGATCGCCTCCCCCACCACCTTCTCTCCCTCTCTGTACTCCCTCTTCACCCTCTCACTCCCATCGTGCGCTATGAGTTGTGCAACGGATTTGTGGCTGCATTCGGTTTTTCGGCCTGGGCTCCAACTTCGGCGAGAGGCTGTCGATTTGTTGCACAGATTTGTGCACTCGGTGACTGGCAAAAAATAAATATATATAAATATATATATATATGGGAAAAACAACAGTAGAAGTAATAGCAACAAATCCTTCGCACCGCATTTGCCTTCTTTTCTATTTTAAGAATTTGAAAAAATAATAGAAACAACAACTATTTGGCAACGGAACCGTCTCTTACCTTGGCACAATAACGTCGCAGAAGCAGCAGCAGCAGCACCAGCAGCAGTGGCCGAGGCAGCATCATCATGATCATCTTCACTGTAAGCTTCATTGTTGGCATCATCATTGCGTTGTCATCTTCATCATTATGATAATTTGAAACAATCGACAGCTTCAACGATTGCTGATGCACTACTAAAGGTGATTTCAGCCAAAACATCATCGACAATCTAGCCAGCTAAAGGAATGGCTTCAATACTGTCTCATTATGCAATATATTTATTTATTTATTTATTTATTATTATTTATTTCATATTCAATTCAAGAGAATTAACTGCAATTAACAAGTAGAGAAATAACTTGAATGTTTCTACATGAAATATCTCTTTGAATCTGCGAATTGATTTAGCTTTAAGTTCATCTCCTCATAGAGCATTCAAGTTTCGGCTTGCTTACAATTTCTCTTTTTACAGTTTTTTTTCATTATTTTTTACTTTTTTGGCTCTTTGCCTCATTTACATGCGGCGCGCTCTTGAATCTGTGGCGGCTCAAGACGCAGATCACTTGCAGCTAAAAAACTTTGGCTACAACTTGGGCAGTCATGATTATATCGTTGTTGTTGTTGTTGTTGCTGTTGCTGTTGCTGTTGCTGTTGTTGTTGTTGTTGCAACAGCCGCCTAAAACACTCATCATCATGTCGTACAAACAACCTTGTTGCCGTTTGCCATTCGCCGTGGCCGGTGCCTGATGCCTGATGCCGGGTTGTTTGGCTGTTCGCTGTTGTTGTTGCTGTTGTTGTTGTTGGTTAGCTGGTTGGCTGCCCGCTACCCGAGGCTGTCATTGCTTCCTCGTGGCGCTAATGTGGCCGCCGCGGCTGCTGTAGCCGCTGCTGCTGCTCCATTAAAGCTTGGCGCGGCTGCCGCTTATGACAGCCGATGCACGCTCGCCCGACATGCAACAGTAACAGCAACAGTAACAGCAACAGCAACTAGCAATAGCAGCAGCAATGCGTTGCCCTCAGCCATAGACCGAAGTTAATGTACTCTAACAGCAAGTTAACATTCATTGTCATACATTTAAGTTAACAGCTGTCACCACTATGCTAAACTTCAAAATGTTATCTAACAGCTGTGCGTCTACTGCCTTTATTTTATTTCTATAGAAATTATGTTATTACTACACTGTTAAGCTTAGTTCGAGCTTAACATGCTTATAACATAGACAATTGTCTAATAGCAGTGTAGCTTGTAAGTAACATTTGGAAACTGTTTAAATGTTGTTTGATGCTGTTAACTTGTATCTGTTATGCAAAACAGACTCAAGATTGTAAGTTGAGCTGTTGCTAACAGTTATTGCTATGTTATGTATAAATTTACCTTCTTTCTTTAATAATTTCTACTGTTAATCTCAAGAAATGATGCCTTACCTCTTAATTGATATTGGCTTTGAAACCTTTCAGCTGACATAAAAATTAACTTATTACAATTAGAATTAGTTTGATAAACCGATGGCACGATTTGTTAATTCCCACTTCCTAGCATATTTTAATTAATTTGTCTTTACATTGTATCTAAGTGAACTATCAAGATAGTTAGTTATCAATCATGTTAGCTAGCTCTTGATGAATAGAAAAAAGTTATATTTATAATTTGATAATTTGTAGCCTTTCTCCAGCTAAGCTTTAGGCGTTGAGCAGCTGGCATTGCATTAGTGCATAAAATATTAAAGATTATTAATGATTCTCTCTATATGGAATGAACTTTAAATTGACAACTGTTAAACAAAGAGTCTGGCGCGAAGCGTGCGTCTCTCGAGAGCGTGTGCATAGAGTATATATTGACATAGGTATATACATATATATATATATATATATATATATATATATATATATATACTATATACATGGCATATATAGAAACGGCAACTGTAGTGCGCGAAATATCTCGACATGAATACAATCTTTTAATGATCGTGTGTAATTTTCAAGCATGTGGGTACGGTGAAGTCATGGCACGCCGCTGTAGCAGTTGCAGTTGCCAGTTGCTAGTTGCCAGTTGGCAGTTGCAGTCGCCAACGTCGTCTGTCACCTGACCCCAGCTCGACTTGCTGGTAATCACTCATTGCGAGCCAGAGAGATGGACAGAGGGATGTGCATGTGTGTATGTGGAGAGGCAGGCAGCGGACGCCGGTTGAGGTAGACAGAGGCGTAGCTGCCTCGACTTTCGGTTGCATTGCACCTTGAATCTTGTTGCAGCGCCATCGCATCACTCACCCACTAACTGAGGACCAGTGCATCGTGGCCTGGTCGCGTTTCGCAAGCCCAACCAACAGCAATAAGAACAACAACAGTTAGCTGTTGCTGGCTAGAAGAACAATAACAACAACGCTCGCTTGTTCACATGCCACTCAAGAAGTCGTGGCACTGAATTCCCCAGTAGTATGGCTCGCATGCCCCACGTACTTTGCATTGCACCAGGGCAAGGTGTGAAGGGGGCCCCGAAGAGTGGGGCTGTGGGGCTGTGGGGGAGTGGATGGGCTACAGTGGAGCACTCAAGATGGATTTGAACGTTTTGGGCAATTACAATAGCTCAATTTGTTTGGCACTGTGCGCTGGCAAACGTTTTGTCAATTCTCTGTCTCTCTCTCCCTCTCTCTCTCTCTCTATCTCTCTATGTGTGTGCGTTTGCAACAGGGAACTGGCAACTGGCGACGGGCAACATTTGCAGTTATGTTTCTTTCTGTCCAAAACAGAAAAAAAATAATATTCTACTTTTAGTTTTCAATTAGCTGCCGCGTCATGCCGCTTGCAAGAGAAAGGCAAAGAGAATGGAATCTGTTCCCCAAGTGTTGGATAATCAGCTCCAAAATGAAGTAAAAAAGAGACTGAAATATACTTTGATGAATACATCAACTAACTAAATAAAATACTGTATACATTAGTTGACTACGTAATCAATATCTATTTAATATGCTGATAACGTAGTCAATTGATATACTATGAAATATATATTATGTTGATGTATTCATCAAAATATGTTTCAGTTTTTTTCTGACTTCATTTATTTACATACATTTTGAAAACTAAAATACTAAATATGAAATGATTCAGGATGTATGCATACGTTCACAACATATCATATATTGATGTATACATCATTTGGTAACACACGTAATATACATCATTTGCTTACATAACACATACATATAAACAATGATGTACATGTAAATTATTTAAGTTCAATGTATATTAAAATGTTGACATCAATTGTAGATGATGATATTATATTGGTATGGTATTCTGCATATAGAATGATGTACAGAGATAGACATGATGAATCTAATAGTTGGGTATATTCTACATCTATAACGATGTCAACATCAATCAATCACATACCAAATACATTTATAGTAGATATACAAGCATACATCTGTATACAATGAATGCCTTATATTAGATATAGATATAGATCATACTACTCACATTGAATTACTACATATTACATATATTAAAATCTAAACAGCATAGATACAGTTTTTACAAATTTTTTAAATGAATCAAACATATAGACTTATAATAGACTTATATTGTATTCTACATAGCATTTATGTAAGTCTTAATCGCATCACATAATTTATTGTATACTAAATACATGCATATATGAATGATGATGTACTACACATATAATATTGTATGTATTATATTAGTATTATATCAATCAGAAGACTATATTCAACATATATAAGTACATACATTAGCTTAACTACTTACATTATTGCATCACCTACTACATACATTACCTACTAATACACAAAGGAGAGAGTTAACACACTTCATAAGTGATGCATATATGATTACATACTACATATATTGATAATAGTTTATTCATTAGTTGATTCCATTTAATTTCCATCAAATCTTAATTTCATTACACACATTGACTTCGAGAATAAGATTTTAACCCACATTTCGTACTACAAAGTATTCCAGCATGGTTAATAGATCACAATTGGAGTTTGCATGGAGCTAGCCTCTGCCACGATTGAAAATTTGTCGCCCACTCAGCGGGCCCAGCATGTTTTGGTTTATTGCAAATGCAGCGCTCTATCTATGCTGTATCAGTATCTGCGTCTCTTACTATGTATCTATGTATCTGTCCATGTGTATCTGCATCTGCAACTGTATCTGTATCTGCATCTGTATCTGGAACTGTTTGTGTATCTGTAGCGTTTAATGTCTGGTGTTTAGCATTTTCAATTTACATATTACACGGCAGTCGAAACAAGATTTGTGGCCATTGGCCAACACGGCTATCGCTGCCTGCCGCAGCCTCCACCGGGCATTGGGCTCTGGGACTGGCCGCCAGTTGCCCACATCTGCCTGCGCGCGCTTGTAGCTACTGCTGCAAAAACAATTTATTGTGACACGAGGTAATTGCCAGGGGCTGCATTATGTCTACTTTGTCCAAAACGGACACGTTAAGGCCAATAACACAGGCGGCCAAGAGTCCAATGCCTTGGCCAGCAGACAATTCTCATATTGCTTGAGATGTTGATGAGGCACTCAGCGAAAGCGTTTCGAGAGCCACTGAGAGAGAGAGAGAGAGCGAGTAAACGAGTGACGGTCAGTCAAAGGCTAAGTCTGCAACTTGGTCCATAGATCGATCAGCTAGCGGCACGAAGATCCCAACTAGCCCAAAGCCACAGCGAAGATGAAGAAGAAGAAGAAGCAGCAGCAGCAGAAGACAAAGTAGAAGAAGAACTTATTTGGTGTAACAATTATTTCGTGATTTAATTTCGACCTTTAGCGACCAATTTAATCGATCCACCAAACCACCGCACAGCTCCATTGTTGTTGCCTTGGACAGCACAGTCTGGGCTTCAGCCACAGCCAGAGCCGCAGCCGCAGCCGCAGCCCCAGCTACGGCTACAACTTGAGCTCTGGGAGTGGGCAGCCAGCAGCAGCTACAACTGTACATTTACAGAGGGTTGACAGGTGAGGGAGCCAGCAGGGGCAGGGGGGTGGCCCAAGTGCATTGTTTTGGACTGCCAGTGGCTCCTCAATCGTGCGCGATATTCCGCCAAGCCTACAGCCCCCAAGGCACACAGCAGCTCAGGCAGCCAAAGCAGCCAAAGCAGCCAAAGCAACCAAAGCAACCAAAGCAACCAAAGCAGCCGAGGCAGCACTCGACAATCGGCAGCGATTGCCCAGCGTTTGCCATGGGGCAGCTGCCTAGATACAAAGTTCCCACGTCCATGTCCGCCATCGCCGGGCAAGTGCTGGTCGAGAGTTGCTCTGGAGTTGTTGCAACAGCAGCAGCAGCAGCAGCAGCAGCAGCAGCAGCAATGTCCCCAGAAGCGTTTCGAGCGAAAATTTAAATTTCGCACCGCTGCAGCATCATCATCATCATCTGCTTCATCATGATGATGCTGAAGATCGTCGTGCTGCGAGTTGAGCGTCTTGGCTTCTTTGTTTAGATGCTCTCTCTCGTTTCTCTCACTCTCTCTCTCTCTCTCTCTAGCATGTCTCCCTCTCGCTCTGTTTGGGCCAGGTCAGGTTCGCTGCGGCTTGGTCAGCCGAAACACGATTACTGCCCGCTAATAATTGCCATTGATTTGGATCATGAGGCTCGACAAAAAATAAAAACAAAAACTGAAAAAAAAAAATAAATAAAAAATAAAAACAAAAACAAATCCAAGACGCTACTCTTACTCAAAGTGTTCGCAATTTGTGAAATTACATAAATCAGCTTTTATTTATTTATACATTTGTTGAGTTGCGAGCTAGCTCGCAGCCTGCCTGGCTGCCTGACTGGCTCTGGATGGCTGGGCGATTGCCTGGGAGCATCGTTTGGCGTTTGGCTTCCTGTGCCAATTCGGCTGCTCTTTCCCATACCAATTGCTTCTTTCCTGCTCCCAATTCCCCACGCTCTTCCGCTTTCCGCTCCCCGCCTTCCATTGATTACTTATTTTCCCAAAATAAATATGCATTGTGAATTGCGCTGTAAAGCTCATTTGAGAGGCGCTGCCAACTGGTGGTGGCTGGGCTGGTTTTGCGGTTATCGAACGGCCATCGCATCGGCGGCGACAACCAACGGCGGAGGCATTGGCAATGGAAGCTGGCGCTGCTGCTGTCGTTGCCGTTGCCGATGCCGATGTCGATGCTTTTGTTATCGTTAATCGATCGAACGGCCTACACGAGCAAATAAACGAAGGCAGCGTTAGAAATTCGGGTAATTGAATTGGATCTGATTTCAAGACAACACACACACTCGCAATGCCATCAAATGTGCAAATTAACAGGTTGTATCAAGCCGATAGGTATTTTATATCGATCAAATTTGAAGATGTCAAAGGTCAAATATATAAAATGAAGTAATATAAAAATGGATCGACATGCTTTCGAGAAAATATAACAAAAAATGAATATATTTTATTACAAATGTTTGTAATCGATATGTTATCGATAAAATTTTTAATGTTATTATTATATTTATTTGAAATATGTATAAATTCTGTAAATTATTTATTTGAATGTATTACAAAGTATTGAATGAAAGGGTTTACTATCGATAATTTCTATAACTATTGAAAAAGTAAGCATTGATATCGATTACCCATTGGCTATTGATATTTAAAGTATAAATTTAAAATATAGCGTATTGACTTTTGTATCGACAACACTCAAAATTTCGCTTATCAAGTTTTTTATCAATAACATATAAATTCGATAGATGTAAGTATATCGGTAATCTAATCGATTATATAACGTTTATACAGTTCTACACATACACAAATCAATAACTGCATTTTTAGTTTTAATTGCATTTATCGATAACTTCATCTGCAGTTGATAATATAATATCGATTACATTGATTGATTTACATTTTGTTTTCAAAATGATCGATAGCTCTACAGCATTCAATTGATATATGGCTATAGATTAGATGACTTAAAACAATATAAAAGCTCAATAAATAGCCCATTTGATCATCAATTAATGTTATCGATTTATTATAAAATGGACATTTGCTAGCAACTCAACTGACAGCGTGTTTAGCCGTATATCTTGTGCCACATTCACAGCCACGTCCACATCCACTTGTGCCCAGTCGTGAAGCGCTGGGAAAATGCGTTAACACAATTTGCTTGGCGCATCAAACTGAAGTGGGAGCGGAGCTGGGGAGCCGCGGAGAGTTGCAGATGGCATGGAATGGTTCGATTTATGAACTTGTAGTCGGAAGTGATTAGAGTCCGTGTGCGTCCACCTTCGCGAACAGAACTTGTTCTCCCTATGTATGTGCGATTGACACGTTCCATGTGCCGATTCCAACAGAAAGTTCAGATTGAGACTGCGACTGCGATTGCGAATGCGAATGCTGGCAATGCACAGACGCGAAATTCATTCATTCAAGAGCCGAAATGGAACCCACTGCACCGACTGGCTGGTGATTTTGCTAGCTGTCTTGGTGGTTCGCTAGCCTGGTGGCTCGGTGGCTCGGTGGCTTGCCTCGAATCGTGTCTGCCATGGAAATTGAATGAGTTGTGCGCGTGAGCCACGATCAGCGACTGCGTACAGGCAGAGCAGGTGGAGCATGCGAGGGGTACTCCGACGGGGTCCCGGTCAGCGGTCGCCTGGGGGCTAGCCAGAGAGCTAGTTGTAGGTGCTGCCTGCTGGCTGCTGGCTGCTGGCTGCTGGCTGCCGTGTTGTGTTGTGTTGGTGCGGCATGTGGTGCCACTTGTGGCACAGCTCGTTGCGGCAACGAATCGCTCTGCTTTTGGGGGTAATGAAGAATTATTGTGGCTCATTGTAAATGTCTCTAATTATGGTTCATTAATCAATAAAATTGTTTTGCCCAAACAGCCAAACAGCCAAACAACCACACAGCTCTGTGCACCACCCCCACCGCGCACCAGTGCAGCCAACGCCGTTGCATGGCAAAAATTATGTTTAAAAGCTGTGCACGCCGCGCGATCTATCGACATGTGTTTGTGGCATGTATTGCCAGATCGTGATATTTGTAGTGGACACACGTTTCTTGTCTCTCTCTCTCTCTCTCTCTCTCTCTCTTACACACTCACACACTTGCATACATGCATACACACAAGATAGACGTCGTAGCAAACCACCGACTTGCCCTCCTCTCAGCTGCCCCGCCCTCCCCCGCCCCCTTAGCCACTCTCTAACAACTAAAACTAAACTAAGCCTGAAATTGCGCGCTTCAGTTCCGCTGAACTTTCTTATCGCTCTTTTAATGGCCTAATATGAGTTCTCGTTGCTGTCTCTCTCCATGTCTGCGTGTGTGTCTGTGTGCGTATAAGTGTGTGTGTGTGTGTGTGTCTGTGTCGTTCAAGCATTGACAATAGCCGCGACCAGTCAACGCTTTTGATAATGTGGCCAAGTCAAGACTTGCTCGTCCAGGGCCTCAGTTGTCTAGGTTTCGCGCTCCACTGACTGAATGAAAGTGGTTGACGTGTTGTTGTTACAGTGGTTCCAGTGGTTTCAGACGCCCAAAGATCACAGCGCGACATTCGTACTTACTCGCCTATGTCTGTGTGTCCAAAAGTGTACGTCATGCACATTTAGCTCTAGTAGTAACCACACAGTGCATTCATAACGCACCACCCATGCACCGCTCACGGCCAAGGTAGATGACACGAGAACCTTCTCAATGCTATTGCCCGGGGTTGCAACGCTCATGGCGTTTTACCGGCGTGAAATTGGTTTAACCCACTGGTCACAATTGCACGCACACAACAACAACAACACACACTGGGCGGGGGCGGGCATAGTTGGAGAGGCGTACAAATAGTTTGGAGCGCATTAACATTAACATTAACTGAGCCGCAAAAGCGACAAGGGCAACCGACCAGCGCCTTGGTAGACCTCTCTCCACAGCCCCTTTCCACCGCTCCCGCTCCCCTTCACTGGCGGAAAAGACCAGCTAAAGAGAAGCTAGAGTCAGCTTCAAGTACGGTCTTCCACAATTTTCTTATCTTTGTCTCCATATCTATACATGTGTTTCTTCTTGCCTAGGTGCGTGTGTGCGTATGTGTGTGTGTGTAGAGGCAATGTCCAAGCGCATGACATACAAGTTAATTTAGGTGGAGTCGAAGAGTCGTTGCACTTGGCTCAACAATCGTTCTCAAATACTTCACTCATAACTAACTACTTAGTTCATAGCACAGATCAGATATCAGATAAGCTAACTATATTTGGGTTTAGCCTGGCCAACACATATCATAGGCAAAGAGGGAAGAGCATCTAGAAACTGCACGCGAGATTAGCATTAAATATAGAGATTTTAGGTATTGAAATAGGATATTGAATATCAATTAAACCTTAGCTCTGACGTCTGTAGTTTATTTTGTTAGAGTCAATTTAACCGATAATCCAAAAGAAATTTGGATTATCAAATCAAATTATCTAAGTTAACTACTATGAAATCTATTCACTTTCCTCAGAGTAGACAAATCCTTTTATAATATATTTGCTATCTGCAACTGTATGTGTATGCAAAATATTCAAGTTATATATAAATAAATATCAATACTTAAATATTGAATAAGAAAACTTACTACATATATACATAATATATGTATAATAAGTATTTCAGAAAAAAAAATTATTTTCTAATAGATAATCCTATATTTATTGTAGAATAAAATGCTCGGATTGGTAAATAGAAGAGAAAAACTAAATGTTTTCTTATAGATATATCCCAAGAAAAGACATTTTTGAATGTATAATAAGAAGTTGGTTTTGTACAAATTTAGTTTTTTTTTATTTTTATAACAAGTAGTAAAATCTTTCTTTTAAAACAAAATCAAATATTTTTAATTTTTAATTATTATATATATTACAATACATTCTTCAATTTCGTATATATTTGGAAAACGTATTTTTCTTTATTATAGATAATCTGATCTTCCTTTTAGCACAAATCAGACAAATATCTAAATTTTTATTATCTGCTTTTCAATCAGATACATATCTACATTATGTTATTAAAAAACGTTCTCTTCAAGGAAGTATCTTAAAAATACCAACTAAATACAATATGCGGATTTGAAGCCAATCAAGAAATAAATTTGCGAAGCTATTTCACTTTAATTTGTTTAATTACTATATATAGCTTTCCGAAATAGTCTCAATGGCAAACAGCATTAGGCAATTCATTAGCTCGCTCTGCCCAATCCCAACTTTTTTTGTTTCTATTTCTAACCCATTCTAATCGATTAATATCCGTTTTTGAGCATCTCTTAATCTGCAGCTCTATAAAATATCTGATTCTCAACAATGAAGCAGTTGTAACTTATGCTGGTGTTTTCTTGAAATTGAAGTGCTTGGAACTAACGCCTAACGCTCATCTAATGCTCGTAATCCTGATGCTACAGTTTGCCTTGAGGGCTTATCGGAACATGGCCATCGAGCGGTGGTTGGGTGGCTTGGCGGTTCGGTGGTGGTTGCGGTCTGTAGCGGTTAGATCCGCCTGGCCGCCGTTTAATTTCATTCGACTGCCTGCGTCTTCAAGATTTCGAGTGCTTTTTAATAATTGTTGTTGTTGTTGTTGCTGTCTCCGTTGTCATCATCATCAGGCGATTAAACGAGGCAGCAACAACGCTAAATAATAACAATGCCAACAGCGGCAATAGCAACAGCAACAGCAGCGGCAAACATCACCTACAATAATAATAATAAATATTTCTAAACAGTTAGTTACATTAAGAGCCGCAATGAAAACAGTAACTCACATGTAAAGAAATAATTTGACTCGCACTCGCACTCGCACTTGGACTTTAATTTGCCACGAAAATGCTCGCTCGCCCGCCTTTGCTCCGCTTGCCGCTTGCTGCACTCGTTTGTGCCACATGGAACTGTGGCTATAGGGCATAACGCTTTTCACTGCGACAACATCTACAACAACAGCAAACTAGCTGTATTCAGAGCTAAGAAGTTCGAATCGGTTATACCCTGTACAATTGCTTGTCTTTGAGATATAAGTAAATATAATTATGAGAGAAGCTGTACTCTATATGTTGAGCTGTCAAATAATATATAAAACATTAACAACAATCAGACAATTATTTATGATAATTTGCTCGAACAAAACATATAAGTAAATATATGTATAAACAAACTTTTAAAAAATGATGCAGATGTATCAAAATATAAAACAAAAAATGTTTTTAAATAAATAAATAATTTTTAATACGAACACAGCGATTTATGAATAGAAAATAAATTGTTTTAAAATTTCAAAAATATTTTATATTTATTTTATATATATATAATACGAATTAAATAAATAAATAATTTAACATATTTAAAATAATTTGTGTGATGTATATAAATATTATTTATTTGTATTAAAGTGTAATTTAAAGAGAAAAAGGTAATATATTTTATTTTAAAATATTGTTTAATTTTTCAAAAATTTTAAATGTTTAAAAATAAATTTGAATATTTAAAAATATTTTAAAATAATTTTACATATTAAAAAATATTATTTTCCTTTAATTTTAAATAGTAAAAAGTAAATTTTTTTTTTTTTAAATATTTGTAAATATTTTTTTAACCGACGCAAAACTCAATACAACCAATTTGTAGTAATAAAAAAATAAAACAAATATTGTAGATTTGGTCAAAATTAAAAATATGTAAATATATAATTTAAAAACTTTCAAATAGTTAAAATTAAGGTAATTGAGATAATTAACTAAAATATCAGGTAGACAACTAGAATCCGGCTCATACAACGCTTCAACATATGATGCTTATTGTGCTATTGCACTGGCTCATCATAGCCCACTCAAAGTGTGCTCTAGTTACAAGGTATACTGCCAACAGCAGCAACAATTGCTTGCGAGCAAATGGAAGTCAGCGCCAAGTTGGAGCGCTCCATGGAGCCACATGAGAGCTTCTTCGTTTGTCTCTGCGCAAGTTCCGATCTTTTGATGATAATCAGCAGCAGCAGAAGCTGCTGTCCCGTCGTTGCTGTTGTTGCTCTTGTTGTTTGCTTTGTGGGCAGCGAGCGTGGAAACAGTTTGGAAAATCACATGCGACATTTGCTCAGCAGCAGCAGCAAGAGCAGTAGCAACAGTCGTCGACCGTCCAGGGAGGTGGTAATCTTTAGCAGATGCAACTGCTGCACATTGCCTTAGCCATGCACGATTCAAGCAAGCAGGCAGGCAGGCTTTAAAGCCCATATACCCTATGTCTCGCCCTCCGCTACCCCACCTGCCAGATGGCACCTACCCACTCCCACGGTCGTTTATTCATTGGCCCCGTTACATGGCAGCCATTTGGCGACAGTTTTTGCTAGAGCTTGCGGCTTCGCTGGCGACAATTTGCTTAAAAAATAAATCACGAAAACCGCGAGGCACCCAACGACCAAGTCGCGCCACAATAAAATGCCCAGCAATATTAATAATAGTCCGGACCAGCAACAGCTACAGCTATAGCTATAGCTCCAGCTTCCGCTTCAGCCCCAGCTCCAGCTCCGAGCACCCATTTGTCCCAGACAGCAGTAGCCGCTTCTGTATCGTTCTACGATGCGGTCGGCGCGTCGGTTAACCAGCCAATCAATGAAAGCCAATCGCTAATCGCGGCCCATTGGCACTTTTCGGTGTTTTCTGCTCCTGTCGATGGGCTTTGGCTTTGGGACGAGTGTGTGGGCGAGGGCAGCACGCACAGTGGATTGATTCGAGACGGAAATTCAACGATTACCGATTGCACTGCTTGAGAGAAAAACTCTTTGATCGATAATAAATTTAAATAAGCTGATATTCTAGTCGAATCATGATTGATTTCTATATGGATATAGATTAACTAATGTATAGAAAAATCAAATATAGCAAAGGCGACAAGGTGGTAAGTTCATGTGTTATCGATTTGCTTGTATAATCGATATGCATGTGATATTGATTTATTGATCAATATACATGCAGATTAAATTCAATTATGAATTTCCCAAGAATAGAGCGGTAGCTAAGCCATCGCTATCGATACATATTATCGGTAAGTTTGATGTATAATAATAATATATACAGAAATCTATTTAATTTATCTATAGTTACTATTGATGCTTAATATATCATAGTTGATCAGTAATCGATCATTTTATACATCGATAACTTTCACAAGCGGAACATTTAATTTTTACATATCATTTCGAATTCGTTTGGCCACACAGTTCAATGTTTACATGCAGCTTATCAATCGTCAGTTATCGATAACTCAATTTCCTGAATTGCTCCGTTGTCAAACAGTCCGCTGATTGCTTCAACACCCACATCCACCCACTCGAGCGAACAGTAGCGAGCCTCGTGGCTGGGCCGCACAGCTTTTGCGAAATTGTCAAATGATTTACATCCGACATATGTATGCTAAACTCACGAATCTATCTGTGGCACGATTAGGACACAAGCGCGAAATTCGCCACGCGGTATAGCGCGACGCGGAACAAGATGCTCGTGTTCGGCTCGCTCACACTCGCTCGAATACACCCGCAATTCATTCGCGCCATTCGGGCCAGCACATTCACAATCACCCGGTTTAATCGTAATCGTGGTTATGACATATTTGGATGCAACACGTCTCGCTAAGGGGGTGGATGCTACCTCCTCAATGTGGGTGACAGATAGGCTCAGCGAGAGAGCGAAGAGAGAGAGTAAGGAAGAGAGAGAGCGAGGGGTAGATCCTCTAAATGCTTAGGCGTCGCGCTGCCATCAAAGTAATTGGAACTTTTCTCACTTTCACGCGCACAAATTATACGATGCCGCATTTTGTGGTCTTTCTGCCCGAAATAATCTACGAACTTTCTTATTTTCAGTTTTGTGTCTAACAATTTTCCATTTTATTTTTTGCGCTTCGTTGTTTGCCTCTGTTGTTGTTGTTGCTGTGATTGCTGCACTGTGACACGGCAGCTCATCTCAGCGCTTCGTGTTTGGCTAGTCATGACTTCCGCTCTGTCTTTGGCTCTGTCTCGAGTCTCGAGTCTTGTACTCCTCTCCCTGTTGGAACTGAACTGCAACTGCAACTTGGCACTTTGGCACAAATCCAGTTGCAACGACGCTTCAATGTTGCCCCATTATGTGGCATGTGTGGCTCACATTCGACTGCAATGTTCTGCCGCCCACACACACACACACACACACACACACATACACATAGAGAGAAACTCATCAACTGCCGCCAAATGAGCCAGAAGCAAGCCCCACTCGCCACGAGTTTCGATTGATCCATCGGATTAGCAGTGTCTGTCGATCGCAGTAGTCGCCAAGCTTCGTGCGAGTTGATTGTGATTCGATTTGCTATATCTTTCTAAACCAGCCCTAACTTTAGTCAGAGATGATTCAATAAATAGATGTATATTAAGGGAATATTCTGATAAACTATACCTATTCTATATATAAGATCCTAGCATTTAGATCTCATACACAGTGCTGGGTATTTCGTATATTTTCCATTCCATTCACAGCTCTCGGTCAACTGTGGCCTGTGTGCCTGCTGTTCCCTGGCTCTCGCCCACATATTCTACTGAAGGTTTTTTAATGCTGTCCGGCATAAATATTTCATTGGGAGGCCAAGCAGCTTATCGCAGGACCAGCTAAAATGTCCTTTTCACCTTTCAAACTGGCCAAATTAAAAGTTTGTTGTATGTGTATGTGTGTGTGAAGAGTCTTTGAATGAGTCGTTAAGTGGTTGCGTGGGCGGGGAAGGGGAGTTGGGCGTTGCAGGCTAACTAATTCAAAAAAGTGTATCGTGGCCAAGTCAATTGTTGAGTGTGCATGTGGGTGTGCGTGCGTGTGAGTGTGTGTCGTTTTATGTTGTGCCTGCTGGCAGTTGAGCTTGAGCACAACATCGCACCACCACCAACCCGCACCACCCTTCGGCCTTTCCATTTGCTTGCGATTTAGCAAAACTTTTCAATTTTTTGTTTTGACAAAAGTCGCCCGAGCAGAGGGACCCAAAGTGCCTTTTGTTGGCCAAGAAGGCGGCTAGTGGGGCTGTGGCTGGAACTGGATCTGGAGCACCACTGAATGGTGGGGGTGGTTCGCTCTGCTTCTTGTGGTCGACAACAAGTGAAAAGAATGCATGAAGGCTTATCAGTTGGACATGCTGTATTTTAATTGTGAGCACTCGAGTGTGAAGCTGGCCCAGCACACCGACAACAACAACAACAACAACAACAACCACCACCACCTTCTTGTTGTCTCATACAAAACAGAAAAAAGAGAAAAAAGTTGCCAAAGATGAGGCCAAGGGCTCCGTATCTCCGTCAGGTACACGTACCCGCACAAATGGCCAACGAAATCCGATTCTCCGACTCCCGACTTCCAGCTACCCTCTGCCGGAGCACGTGAAGCAATGCGAGGCGAAAGTTTTGTTTTTCACAAAATTTTTTTTTCGGTTATCGCTAACGTATGTAGTTGCCGATAAGTCATCGCCTGGGCGACAGGACAGCACCGGAGAGTCTGAAAAAGGATAAGCCAGCGGCAGAGCCCGTTCATTCCTGCGAGCTGGCCAAGTGAAAGCCGCAAATTGGCTTTTCAGAAACACTTTTAAAATTGCCGCAAAAGTTTAATTGTGAGCCGGACGTGAGCTGATCCCCCTATATCTGGCCATTAGCTCTAATGGAGATGTCTCGCTGTCTAGCAAAGGAAATCAATTTAAAATACCCTTAGAGTCAGTCAGGAGAAGAGAGTAGGAAGGAGATATAGCTGAATGTAGAAGAAGAAGCATAAAGATGAACCTATTTTGAGGCCTAGAGCAGTTGAGAAATCTATGCTGAATTGCCTTCAATTGTATTCAATGATTGTGGATAGAACTACTTTGGATATTACTAAATATTTCATTTCATTGATTTAGTATATGTGAGATTCTTATATTTATCCCACTTTATACTGTAAGCCTTCAAGCCCTCTGTAAATTATCTGATTGCTCCAACAATTACATAGATGGATGGCCTGATGCGCACACAGCACGTAGAGAACTCAATTAGGCGCATTACTGAGTGATGCGTGTTTGCTGCGAGCGCCAGCTATCGGCTGTGTGGAGTGTGGTAGCCTCTGTCAGCGATTTACATCGGCATATAGTACTCAGAAATCTGAGCGTCAATCTGTAACCGAGTGCTGCTCCCAGACTGCCAAGAGTCGACAAATCGACAAACCGTTTGGGGAGCGTCCGACAACTGCAAAGTTTGCCCACCCACTCACATTTGCATGTTGCAATTGCCAAGCCCTCCACGCTGGTCAGCGGATCACTGTGTGTGTCTGTGGATCACTGTGCGGATGGATCACTGTGCGGATCACTGTGGGTCTCTGCGGCTAGCCCATACGTTGTCTTTTATTGATGGCTTTTAACAGGCAAGCCAGCGTCGTTTAAATAATGAGCCATGGAGTCGAGGCCGTAAGTCGTACTCTCTGCCAGTCACACACACACTCACACACAGACACACACACACACACCTCCGCAGTCGGCGTCAGATCTGTGGTTGAGCCCGCTGTCACAGCAAGTCATCGATGGATATGGATTTGGATGTGGATGCGACCCAGTTGAAGAGCTCGTCGCTCTCTCTTTCTCTCGCTCTCTCGCTCTCTCGCTCTCTCGCTCTCTCGCTCTTTCGCGGATCTAAGCCAGCTGCTTCGCTCAGTTGGGCAATGGCCATTGGGCATTCATTACCTAATGATGTGGCACTGCCTGAGGCATGACTAATTAGAAATCAGTGTGGCCGCAATGCAAAGTGCCGAGTCACTGGCCAGGCAATCCCTACCTAGCAACGTCCAGAGCTTCCTCTCCCTCTCTCTCTCTCTGTCTCTCCAGGGGCTCACTTTCAATTTCTGTCCGAATTATATGCGATTTCGCGCACTTTGACCTCATCGGTTGACGTCGTTGTCATCGCTGCTCAAGCGAGAAATTGCAAAGGCAGCTGCTAAAACACACACACACATCCAGACTCACACATATATACATACATAGATTTATATACATATATATATACATGCACTTGAAAATTGACCGGCCAAAAGCTGCGACGACGATCGTCAAATGCCAACTCAAGTCTGACATTTATTGTTTGCCGCTGACGATGATCGCCGGGTGACGGTAAGAGACCAAACTGACATCACAATGAAATGATTGACTATGAGATACCACGTACTAGTAAATAGCAAGACAATGAGGTAGCACTTGGCATCAATTGAATTATACTAGACTTTTTCGAGTTTCCTCTGAATCTCAATCTGAATCTGACTCAAGCTTCTTCTATTCGAGCTGATCTAGCCAGTTATTCGATAGCTCAGCTATGGCATACGAACCGAAATGGCTACCCACCCAAATCTTGTGCCCTTTCACTACCAACCTGTTTACTCTCCCTCCTCCCAAGACTTTTCTACATTTTTAATCTAAAAGTGAAGAAAAATAATATAATATATCATAAATATTATTCCCAACTTATCGTCAAATGTACTGCTAACTAGACTACCCCTTTGTACATTGCATGACATATGGGTATGCTTGAAATGAGCTCAATACACTAAAGCGCCATCCACATGAGCTGCCCATGAGCCGGCGCGTCTTCAGCTCAGAACCGCGTTCAGTTTTAGCTCGGTCTGCCTTCAGTCATGGACTCCAATGCTGGCTCACGCATATTGGTGCCATATGATTAGTTCGACGTCGTCGATGCATGACAGCCCAACTGAAAATAGTACAGCGCCAGTTCCATTCCCAACTGAATCTTGTCTCAGCTTTAGACTCTCCACTCTTTCGTTCCTTCCCTCTTCCTTCTTCGTCTCGCGTCGTCATGTCTCGGGCTTGCCGGCAATAACAATAACAACAACAACAACAACAAACAACAACAAGAATATGATCATCATCTGTGCCCTGGTGCTCTGCCTCTGCTTTTGCCATTGCCTGTGGTGCCATTGATGACCACAAAAACTGGGCGTGGCTCGCTGGCATGCCCCTCAATACACCCAACTTGGGCATGGGCGCACACCCAAAAAAAAAACGAGGAGAAAAGTAAAAAAAAAAGAAGCAAAATCAAAACCAAGCTGAAATACCCCGGCATCCCTCTACGCCGTTCCTCTCTCTCCCGCTCCCGCTCCCGCCCACCTCTGCCTCGGCTCCAAGTGCGATCACTTACAAGTACAAAATTGTCCCAGCCTACGCTCAGCTGCACTCAGTTGCTGCTGCTGTTGTTGTTGTTGTTGTTGTTGTTGTTGCTGGGGCCCCAAAATGATTTCTGGGCGCTGATTTCTGATTTCTCATCCGCTCGCGTGTGCGTGAGCCAAAGCTCGGGCCACAGTTGGGGCCACAGATGCAGAGATATCGCTGCGAATGGGAGCAAGACATATCGCAGGTACGCCTTAGCTCATTTGATATTCATTGATGTGGAGCAGCGAGTCCGATCTGTCCCCAGCACCAGCACCAGCATCAGCACCAGCACCAACTCCAGCTCCAGCTCCGGCCAGGGGCACGGCCACGTTCCACGCTCCATGCTCCATGCTCCATGCTCGATGCTCCCTGCGTGTGCGTGTGCAAGTGCCAGTCGTGGAGGACTCTTGGCGTATTCGCAACCGCAATTACAATTACCTCACCCACTAAATGCCCACCTAACGCACAGGCACAGGAAATGACAAAGGCGACCAAAGCCTATCTTACCCACCTTTCAAAAATTGAATTTAATTTGAGCTATTAAGGAAAGAAATGAAGTCTGTCAGGGATTTGATAGATAATCTGATTGGTAAGTGACCGAAGAATCCAAGGAGGAGGAGCAGCAGGAGAAGCAGGAGGAGGAGGAGGTATAGTGTGTAACTTCTCTTCATCTTTTTACTTAACATTTGTATCGCTCACTCACTCACGAGTTGAACAAAATAACACAAAATAATTGAACTGCATTCTATTAATATTTAATAAGAGTCTCAATCAAAGCATTCCATTTCGTTTATCTGATCTTGAGCGACTGTGACAGGGGACACGGGGGGGATTGGCTGATTCAACAACGGCTGGCCATAGAGTACATTGAGCAGCGTTTAGCGATGTTCGCAGATCTTTTGCCAGACCTATTCCTGCTTGTGGGCCTGGCCAACAGCAGCTTGGGCTTGACTAAATGCTGGCCTGCAGTAGTAATTGTTGTTGCTCTTCAATATTGTAGTTGTTTTTTAGTGTCATGCGCCACCTTAACAACATTTTTGCCAGTCCCATTTGTCATTTAGCCAGCTAAACATTCAGTCAGTCAGTCACTCAGTCAACCAGTCAGCCAGTCAGTCAGTCAGTCAGTCACACAGCCAGTCAGTCAGTCAAGCAGGCAGCAATTCATTCATTATGCTGAGATTTAGCCAGGCGAGTCATTCGATTCATAGGCAGACTGCGTGGGCTGCCGCCGCTTAAGCTAAAGAGCAAACAAAACAAAAGAGACTCCCAAGATATAATATTAACAATTCCCACTAACTTGTAATGGCTCAAGTCGAATTCCAACTGCTCTATAAATAAGTGAACTCAGTACAATATAAAAGTCATGCTTTAAATGTTGAATATCATTATTATAAATATATATATAAATACTAATAAGATATATATATATATATATATATATATAAATTATGTACTTATATCGATGTTCGATCATTCATAGCAAATATAGTAATAGTAATTGTAAAAGTGGTTAAATTGATAATATTAAGTAAATAATTTTAAAATTAGTTGATCTTTCCATGTTTGAAAAATCTTTGAACTTTACGAATTTACAAATTGTTTGAAGATTGATGATCGAAATTATCGAATATATATAATTAAGCAGCAAATATTCATTAAAAATTAGATTTATATTATTACATTTTAATTTTTTTTTAATATGTAATAGAAATTTATTAAAGATTCCTCAGAGTACTCAGAAAAGTAAGTAAACAGAAAAATGAAAAACTCAGAAAATATTATAAAAAAAAAACTTCAAGTAGTAGAAAAGCAAGTTTTAAGTCATCATTTATGTAAATCTTAATACACATATATAGCACTACATTTCGCTTCAGAATCTAGTAATATCCTCTCCAAATATAGGGCATACACATGACAATGCTCGAATTGTCTCAACGTCTACGACTGCAGCTCCGCCTCGATTGTGCTTCGATCGCAATGCGCCTGGGAGAGCCACACACACACACACACACACACACACACACACACACACACACACACACACACACATGTGTATACATATATAAATACTTAGTTATATACAAATAAATATATATATATTTATACTCGTATATCGCATGCCTGGCCAGATAAGTTCAGTTTGTGCACTATGATGCACCTCAGATTGCAATCAAGAGATATCCAGAGATATTGCAATTAAGATAAGCCCACAAATGCCGTATATACGAAGTGTATTTAGCCAGCTGAATGGCTCTTGCCCTACCACCGTTCCCCCCTCATTTGGCGCCCCTCCTCAGCCCACCTCGTCCCTCCCAACGAATGTTAACCACTAAGCGTTCTATTATTATGTTGCTGTTGTTGTTGTTGTTGTTATTGGCTTTGTGACTGTCACCAGTTGTTGTTGCTGTTGTTGGTAATGCCATCGTGACTCTGCTCTGCTAGCTGGCTATGCAGCATAGCACGGATCACAGATTCCCAAACCAAATCCCGCTCCCAGAGTTGCCAACTCTCTAATCGAACTGCAATGCCATCCAAATACCGATTAGTAGTGGTCAGAAATCGTCCTTTAATAATCCTAAAAAGGTTCAAAACTAATTGGCAATATCGAGAAAAAATGATGTAGAGACGAAATATGAAGAAAGTCAGTCAAAGAGCAGAAGTATTTGGACTACTTCCACTAGTTCCCTAAGGAAGCTCAACTATAGAGGTTTCTGATATGACTAACTTTGCTATACTCTTATATCACTTTAGCCATGCCTCTGCTTCTCACTCTCTGCTTTGCTCTCATAGAGCTCTCTCTCTCACAATCTCTCGACTGTACTTCTGTTGAATGCCATAAAAGAAAGGGAATGAGAAAGGGAAAACCTAGTGGAAATATATAAATATCTCTCACTTAATGTTAAACATTTTCAAGTTCACCCCCCGCTACGGATCCCCTGCTACTCCTGCTACTCCTTCGATCCACTCCTACTCCGAGCTGGCACTGAGACTGGGGGCTGTTTCCTGTAGCTTGCCAGTTGTCGCCTGGTCAAATGCTGCTTGCTGCAGCAAGCGTGTCTGAATCTCAATACGAATACGAATTCGAATTCGAATCTCACTGACTTGGAATCCGCGTCCGTTCTCACTGTCAAACGATCTGTGATCTGGGCTGCCGACGAGCGTCCCATCCCCATCGATGCTTAAAAATAACAACCGGACTGCGTTGCCCGCCGCAGAGCTGGGCGGGCACACACATGTGTCTGCCACATGTTTGTCCATGAGCCGTTGCCAGCCAGCGGAACGGACGGCTGACACTGCCACAGACGCCGCGCCGAGTCGAGTCTCTGCCGCTGTCGCTGTCGCTGCCTCTGTCGCAGTCGCTGGCCGTGGGGCTGTGGCTGCCGTTGGCGACTTTGACATTGTCGCTGGGCCGCAAAAATTTGCCTCTCGAGTTGGTCGCATCGCCACCATCGATCAGGCGACCCCATTGCTGCTTGTACAGCTTCATCTTGTCAGTGTTCCATTTGTGGACACACTTGAGATTCCATTAATTCAAAAATATTTATTTTATTTTTCCATTTACCAAAATTTTCATGTGTTGTTGTTTTGCCACTGGTTTCTTTTTTATGGCAAATGCTACTATTTTCATGTTTTTTTCTTTTCTTTTTGTTTTTTGTTGTCTCCCCCTTCTTTGTCTTTCCCATTGCGTTCGCGCTCTTTGTACCCAGTGCTCAGTTCCCAATAATGTCATTTGGACATTGTCGCATCGTGTAAATTGAGAAGGGAGACAAGTTCACAGCAAGAGACAAGAAACACACACACACACACCCATACACACACACACACACACACACACACACAGACACAGATCCTCGTAAGCACTTGAGAAACCGCATTTGAAATAAAAAATTAGCTCATATTCTTGGCATGTTCTATTCAAAGAGTTTATCGTTAATCAATTAATTTTCGAAGGAAATTTATGTTTCTTTAATATTTTGAAAGAGATCTGGAATTTAGAATGCCTATTTTTATATATGTATATGAATATGTTATATACTCCTATTACAAGAAAAATAATGTATACAAAATGAATTATACGAAATTCAAAGAAATTTTAAATAAATTTAGATTACTAAAAAAATTTTAGAGTATGCTCTAAGAATTTTAGAAATTATTGAAAATATATTACATATAACAAAACATAACTTATGTCATATATCATATCACATCATATAATATCATATCATATCATATAGCATTATATCAAATCTCATATATATAAAGAAGAAACGATAATCGTATTATATTTGTATCTTAAGCCAACTAAATTAATTTGGTTTACATTTTATATCAATAAATTTTATTTTAAATATTTTTAACATTTATATAAATACTATCAGATATATGAAATACTCTTAAATATTTCTACATTTTCATAAGTTTCTTCTACTAAAAAAATATACTTAAATACCTGTTCGAAGGATTGAAGAATTTATCTTTGCACTCCAGAGCTGTTCAACCGCAAATGTTCAAACAAAACTCTTAGAGGGCGCCTACTGTGACCCGATCGGCATATAGAATTACCGAATTGGTTGTCCACTTGAGACGTCAAGTGCGTGGCACTTGTAAGAATTTGAGAATTCAATTAAGCATGTTATGAGAAGTGAAGAGAATGCCCAGGAGTCATGAAGCTAACGAGTGTCAAGGACTCTACCACAGATCCTTGCACATGTGGAGTCTAGATCTGGCATTGATTAAGTAGCAAGTGGTATCTGGGACTGGGTAATGTGCCTTGAGTGCTCTAGGTATGTTTAATGAAACAGCAACTTCAGGAGATCTAAATATCTCTGATCTCTATGAACCATTGTGAAACGGAAAAAAATACAAACTTGGTGATATTTCTCTATACCGTAGGTAATCTGCCTTCATTTGTAATTAATCTCTTCACATATATTTCCTCTTTTTGCCTCTTCTATTTACCAACCAAGTAGTATCTATGGTATCTACGGCCCGCCAGAAGGGCATTGAGGACAAAGCTGTTTATAGTTGTTAGCCTTCATGGCCATCGAATGTATAATCGATCACTTGGGTGGGCCTCCGGCGCCGGCAGTGCCCGGCCAACGGGCCGAGAGCTGAGTTTGTTGGGTCATCTAAACAAAGCCAAAACCAAAAGCCCGGGCCCAAACCAAAACCCAAACCCAAGCCCAAACCCGGCCACGGCCGGTGCAGGTCGTCCCAGGAGCCAAATGTGGCACTTGGGCTCAATGAATTTTGTTAAATCGATACACTTTGTTTAGCCCGCGGAAACAACAAGAATCAGCCGGCCCTAAGAGCACCACCCCCACCACCAACACCAACACCAACACCACCACCACCACCATGGCCACCATCGCCACCTGCACCACCTTGGGTAAGGGGCTAACCACAGGCGAGGCAGAGTTCTCAGATTCCATGGCTACGCGGCCCTGGCCAACGGATTGCGTCAATCAACAATTTGTCAACGCCAACGAATCGGAATGGAACGAAATGGAATTGAAATGGAAATGAAATGGAAACGAAATGGACGTAATGTGAGCTCTTAGATGCCATGGCTACGCAAGCCCAATCAAATAATTTTGTCAATGAAGACAAAATGAAATGAAACGCTTTGGAATGAAGTGGTGTGGAGTGGAATGCATTAGATAGCATTGGAATGGAATGGAATGGAATGGAATGTTCGTTATGTGACGACCCGCATCCTGTGTGGCAGTTCGTTTAATCGATCAACGAACGGCCAGCGCTTGGCATTGAGAACATTTCAATTGGTCGCGCGTTGGTTTGGCTTGGTGGGTCGCTCGATTATTCGCCCAGTGGGTTGACATAGCGGTGCTATCGAGACTGTGACCCGCAATCGATCCAACAAAGCTGTTCACGCGACAATTAATGGCCAAGCAACGCGCTCAGCGACGCCTGGCACCGAACCTGCCACAGCAACAGCCACAGATGCTGCTCCTCCTGCTGTTGCTCCTGCTGCTGCTGCTCTTTAAGCTGTTGCTGCAGTAAGCTAGCCAACGGTAGCCGTGATAATGGCCAGCTTGTGCAGCCCCTTGGCCAATTGCAAATTGGCAGCGATTGAGCGGCTGCCACTTAAGCAGCAATCATGACCAGCGACTCAGCCATTCAGACAGAGGGACGGACAGAGGAACAAACTGATGCAGAGCTGTCAGCTTTTGCCTTATGAAGCAAGGCTACTTTTATAGCTAAAAAGGCTAAAGTGTAGATGATTGATTCGTTTTATATTATTTGCCAAAGTTAATCAAATATATTTGAAAATTAAAGTAAATAACACTCTACTCACATTCTGGATGGCAACAAAGGAAACAACTAAGACATCAAAATTTACCCTAACACTTAATTCTCAATATTAGCATAAACGAATTTGAAACTTTATTCAGAACAATCTCCACTTATATGGTCATATATCTATATCATATATCTTTATGTCACTTCTATTAATTACATATATTCGAACATCATGCTCCTATTTCAGTTAATTATGATTTCGTTCATTATAAAATTCTCAAAAAAAAAAGGACAACAGAGCTCAACAAAATTATCCTCGTGCATGAAATCTTGAAGTTGACGTAACTTTGAGTCAAATTATTTAACAGCGGAAACTCGATGATACTTTATGTAGTACAAATAAATTGGAAAAGCTGTAATAATTTAGAATATGTATTAAATATTACCTAAGCAACATTTGCTCGACAAATCTTGAGTTAGTTTAAGTGTACATTTGCTCTTCTTCTTAGTTTTATATACTGATATTTCTTTATAGATACAGATTTACACACTCAAGAGTTTTTTAGCTGACAGTTGACTTAATTTTTACCTACTTAAAAAATTAAGTAAAAAAATAAATAAATAAAAATAAATAATAATAAATAAATAAAAAAATAAAATAAAATAAAAATAATTAAATAAATAATACATAAAAATATCTTCTATTAAGACCTCAACAGAAAAATATGTCTTTATTTATTTAGCTTTTTTTTTGAACGCCATGCCTTGATTTGCTTAAGACACTTTTCATTTCAGCTTTAAAATCCAATTTAAAATTAAAGCTCTGCGCAAGCTTAAGATATGACAAAGTAAAAGCATAATAGCTATAGCTGCAATCGAAATCAGTTTAGCAGCTAAATTATGACGTTGCTCAACACTGTTTCGGTTGGGGCAGCTTAATGCTAATGCAGCAGCTGCCCGTTGGCCAGATTGTCAGACAGTCGGGCAGAGCGCGAAAGAGAGAGAGAGAGTGAGAGAGTGAGCTTAGCTTAGCTTAGATTGTTGGCCAATTTGTCGACACTTCTAATGCTGGACATGCGCCGCAGGATTATATAATGAAGCCCAGTTGCAGTAGCAGTTGCAGTTGCAGTTGCAGTTGCAAAGAGTGCACTCAAAACTCAAGCAGATTTTGCCGCTGCTGCTGTTGTTGCTGATGTTGCATATGTCACACAGCAACCAAGCAACCCCCTTTGCCTTCTCAACTATACCTCTTGGCTTTGGTAATTGTTAGCAATTCTTGTAATTTACGTTGCAGTTGCCGTTGCTGTTGCTGCAGTAGTTGTTGTTGTTGGTGTTTTTAGTTGAGTCTCGCTTTTAAAAAATCTCACATCTTGCCGACATGGAGGCTGTGCATATTTTATGCGATTCATACACACACACACGCATACATATATATATATATATTTATTTATATATTTCTTTATATACCCTCTATATACACTCGCCCTTACCCCTCCCCCACTTATTATTTACTTATTGAAATGCCGCTGCGAAGGGTAATTACGAGTGCTCCTTTTTTTCGAATGCTTTGTTTGATGTAGCCGCATTCAGAGTGTTGACAAACAACAACAAAATCAAAAAAAAAAAATAAATAAAAAATATTAAACGAAATCTGTCAACTGTTGCCGCATACCTATACACAGCCGCGCACCACCGAACCACCGCACACCCACAATTGTCAAAGAGCAACCTTTCGGACAAGCCCTCATATATATATGTTTATATATACATATATATTTATAGCTCTGTATGCATTCTACAATCCACATACCATTTACATAATCAGACAACATTTTCGAATTCACAGAATCTTGAAATCTTTTCGTCACACATTGAAATTATAAAATTAATGATGAGCTTGAATAACATATCTTTGCATATATTACATATCTATATAAATATATATTTATGCATTTATATCTCATATCTGTATTATCTAGAGAATCTAACGAGCATAAACCTCTTGCTGTAGAGGATGATTAATGCATCGCAGTTGCTCAATAAAAAAGGATTAATGTATTTCAGTTATTTTGATGTTTTCTAAATATGTAATATTTTTTAATATAAAAATTAAAAAAAAAATTAATGAAAAATATTATATCACAAAACATTTGGGTTTGAATAAATAACTACAAATAAATATTATTATATTGAATATTTGAAAAATAAATAAATTAATTTAAAAAATATATATAAAATGCATAAAAAATAAATAAAAATATTTAATGTTAAGAACAAAAATAATTGTTTGTATTATATAAGAATTCGAAGTAATGGCTTAATGGGGCAGTATCAAGCATGAAATTTGAGTATAATATGAAATGATTTAAATAAATTTGTATAGATTTCAATTTTATAAAATGAAAACAAAAAAGTAAATTTAAAAAATAATTTATGTATTTTAGTTAAAGTTTAGAAACTTTGGTAATATCAGATAAGGAACACAACAGAGGAGATATTACGTTATTAGTTTGAATGAAAGCTCTGTGCTGATCATTTGTGTAGACTTCATCTTGAGCTGGCGACTTGACATGTGGCATGTGGCATGTGGCATGTGGCATGCGTTAGCCGCCTGCCGGCATTGTCAACGCTGGCGCGACGACTGATAAGCGCTACGCGGATGCCAAAGCTCGCCTCGCACACATAACCCCATCCGAAGCGGCTGGCGACTCGCTCTCAGTTGCTCTCTCGTTCGGCAGTCGCTCTCGCTCTCAGCTTTGCCGTCTCTCTTTGTCACTTTTGGGCCAAGCAGGGGTAGCTTTGGCATCGACAGCGGGCGCAGCAGCAGTAGCCGAAGCAGCAGCAGCAGCAGCAGCGACCGTGGCAGCAGTAGTCGCCGTCATCGTCGTCGTCGCTGTCGCAGCATCTCGCTCTCTTGCTCTGACGCTTTCTCACTCACTCTCTCTCTCTCTCTCTCTCTCTCTCTCTCTCTCAGCGGCTACCTGTGCGCGAGAGCGCGACTAACGGCAGGTTGAGTTGCAAGGCAGCCGAACGTGAGGGAAGCTTGCCGTTAGAGGAGCAGCGGGAGCCAGGCCATTTGGGTTGGGACAGTTACTCGAACTGCGAGAGCGACGATGGCCAATCGATGGGGAGAACGCGCGTGTGCGACGCTCATATGAGTGCATATGTGAGTGCGTACGTATGAGTGTGTGTACATATAAGCCAAGGCGCCGATACATATGCTATAGCCATGTAGGTTATAGATGTGGACACAGCGAAGCATGCGTGTGCGAGTGAGAGGGGCAGGGGCAGGGGCAGAGAGTGGGGTATGGAATGAAGGGATTGGGTTTGGGAGCTGAATGGGTGGCAAACAATGGGTTAAGCTTGAGGTTATCAGCGCAGCATTCGTGCAAGTGCCACACTTCTCTATATGTGCATATGTATGTATGTATGTATGTATGTATGTATGTACATATACAACACATTCACACACGAACATTCACAGTCGAAGGCTTGGGGCTGGGGCTGGAGCTGCGTCTCAGTGGACACTCACAATACACTCATGTGCACACATGTGTGGCGCTAATGATCTCTATCTGTCTCGCTCGCACGCTCACTCCACCTCTCTCTCACACACACGCGCTCTATCTCTCTCGTTCTCTCTCTCTCTCTCCCTCTCTCTTGTTTTCTGTTTCGCTCGCTCTGCCTCACACTCACAAAGCGCGCAGCACAATTAACAATAACGCAAACCTTTGCAATAAAAACAATTCGCATTCACTTTTGGGCACACACACACACACACACTAACACACACACACACAGTCGTAGAGACTCACATGCTTCGAGTATGTGCTGTGCTTCTCATATCAAAGCTCTACATTAATGGGTGCAATGCTTGGGCAGCGCAGTCGACGGCGACGTCAGCGTTGACAGCAGCTAGTGTGAATGCCAATGTGAATGTGTGTGTGTGTGTGTGTGTGTGTGGCTCGAACTGCTCGCGTCCAGTCGTGGTCCGCCTCGCAACGTTCAGCTTGCAACATGCTGCACGAGCCAAACCGCCAACCACCCGAACTAGCGCCCACCCACCGTAGCGCAGTCAGTGCCGCTGCCGCCGTCGACGGCGCTGTCGACGCCGCTGCTGCAGTGATTAATGTGCATTAGCCGGTGTTGACCGCGGTGGGCGAGCATTAAACTCAAGTGGAAGCAGCAGCTCCACTCCAATGCAGCAGACTCCAATTGCATTTAGAACGCACCTAAACACACACACACACACACACACATGCACATCCATACATACATACATTTATATATGAATACATGTGAATATACATATGTGACTATTGGAATGTGTCTCCCACACTCAGAAGCAAATATGCATGCTCTGATTGGAAAAAAAGTCATTTTTCTTCATATGCATTCATGAATACACTCGTGAGTGCATTCATGAATACACTCGTGAATATATTCATGAATACACTCATACGAATAAGTCAACTTTTTTTAATTATACACAAATATAGTGATAGCTTATGAGTGAATACACTCACAGCTAAGCTCATGAATACAATTTATTGATATATACATATGTACCTTTAAGTATATTGCTATTTACTGAGTTAGCAATTGTGTTTCTGATTTGAACATTTATAGCTTTAATTGATTGATAATTATTGATTCAAATGTGTCACGAATTTGCTCTTAAGCACACTCATGAATGCATTTATTTATTTTCTGAGTTATTTATTTTTTTCATTATATTTATTATCAAGTAAAAATGATGGTCTAATAGACAATACTACAATCAACATTTCAACTAATGAATACAGTTATGAATGTATTCATAAATAAATAATAATATCGATCATATAGACATGTAACTACCTCTTATATTTATAAATATATTCATATATAAATAAAAGTGCTGGTGCACTAATGAATACACACATCATAGACTAGATTAAATATATCAATCACTCATGAATGTACTTATGAATAGATTGGCATTTTTTACTATATCTTTTAAACTATGAAGTATATTTAATTATTCAAAAATAAATAAGATCTCATACACTCATGAATACACTCACTTATGAAAAATGCTATATTGAATGTGCTCAATTTGATTGATTTGTAAAAATTTCCCCCATCCAAGAATCAATATTTAATTATCTTATCTATTGGAATTAATCAAATGTTTTCATTCATGTTCTATCTACTTAATATATTTATGAACCAGATGAACTTCAACCCATACAAGTCGTCGCATGGCTTGGCGGCTCGCTGTTCGGGGCTATTCAGCTGCAGTCGGAGCTGGCGTTAGTCTCAGCTGCTGTTCGAACGCCAACTGACAAGGCGTTTGGGGCCTGCGAAGCGGCCAGGCGAGGGCAGGCTATGGCCGGCCGACAGTTGGGGCTGGCAGCGACGTCGACGTTGCGAGTGGTTTGGTTGGTTGCCTGCCTGCCTGCTGTTCGGCAGCAGCTGAAGCCAGAGCTGAAGCAGTGGCAGTGGCAGTGGCAGCGGCGACAGCGCCAGTGGCCTCTTGTTGAATGGAAGATGGGCATAAACTAAGTTTAGTTTATTAGATGCACACGAGCAGCCGCGTTGTGAGGACGTGCGCTACAAGTTTCTGCTAAAGTTCTGCCCGGTTTACGGGAAACGCGCGCGCAAAAATACGAAAAAAGCGAAACAGATGAGAAATGTGTTTCTAGCTAGTGTTTGGTTCGCATTCCAATTGGATATTTGGTTGGGTAATGGCACTGAGGCAAGCTGTTATGCATATTCCAGTTCATTATGTTGTTGTTGTTGTTGTTGTTGATGTTGATGTTGTTTATATTATTATTGTTGTGGTCGTTGACGCTTTGATTTTGCGCGGCAAACGTCGCGCAGTCGTCGCTTTAAGCTGCGCGCGCATTCGGTCAAACGCCGGCTGGATCTAACGGACAATGGACAGCGCGTCAGCAGCAGCAGCGGCAGCGGCAGCGTCAGCAGCAGCAGCGAGAGCGCTCAGTTTATTCTACTCGCGCTATCCTGTAGCTTCCCCCATCTCTCTTCATACAACGTACGCACGCTTCACACATGTGTGAACCGTTATCAGCGGCAAATTTGAGCAGTCGCCGCGCTGCCAACGTCAACGTCGTGTGCAGTCTGGCATGAAACAGTCGCCACATCGAACTTGGCTATTTTCATTTGTTTCAACTGACGCGAGCTTGGCGCGCGCTCTCTCTCTTTCTCTCTCTCTCTCTCTCTCTCCTCTCTCTCTCTCTCTCTGTTCGACTATAGCGCTCTCGCTCGTGCATACGCTGGCTCGCTATCGAAGTCGTATGCGTACGTGTGTGTCCACCCCCACATACGCACACACATGCGGCCAACGGACCAACGAGTGGCAGCAAACCAAATAAACAAATCTAGCGGCAGCGACGTCAGCAGCAGCAGCAGCAGCGAAAGCAGCCCACCAACCCACCACCACCAACAACAACAATACGAGCATAATAACAATAACAACAACCCACCACCACCACCACCACCACCAGCACCATCACCATCACCACCGACAACGACACCATAGCAAAAGGGCTGTAGCTTTGACGTTGGCGTCGGCATCGGCATCGACATCGGCGTCGGCGTCAGTGTTGGCGTCGCTTAGCCAAAATCAAATTTTCAGATTGGCATTAAAGTGCAAAACCCTAAAATAAAATTGAATTATCTGAACGTGTGCGTCCACAGTCGCTCGCAGGACATCGTCGCGTTCGGACATGCTCTCGTCGCTGCTCTGTCTCTGTCACTGGCTTTGGCTTTTCTAGCTAGGCTCTCGTATAAGCTTGGCCGCTGCCGCTGCCGCAGTCACAGTCACAGTCGCTGCCACAGTCACAGCCACTGCTGTTGCTCTACCTCTCCATATATACACATACACACAGCGTATGCTCGTTCGCTCACTCGCTCACACTCACACTCACACACACTCGCTCGCAAGCTCACACACTCTCGAACTCAAACTCAAACTGTAACTCACACGAATAAAAGTGCGCTCTCTCACGCACTGTGTTCGTCCACTCGTCAAGCTTTCGTTCGTTTCGTTTAGCCGACACGACGACGACCACGACCACGACCACGACTACGAAGCAGAAGTTCTCTCGCACTGCCGCCCGTTGCCCATTCAGTTAGTGTGCTCGCTGGTGTTGGTGTTGGTGTTGGTGTTTGGAGTGTGTGTGCGTGTGTGTTGGTGTCGTCACGGCGCTTTGTTGGTTGGACAACGACGACAACAGAGCGACAGCCGTAGCCGTAGCCGCAGCCGCAGCCGCAGTCACAGCCGCAGCAGAGCCAGCGAAGACGCGCTCGCCGCTTGACGCCTCGTAGTAGTCGCGTACTTCCGCCGTTACCGTTAGCACCACACATTTCTGACGAGGCTGCCACCGCCGTCGCGGTGCACGCAGCAGCAGCAGCAGCAGCAAACGCCAAGCGCCAAACGCTGAACGTCAAATGCAACAATAACAGTTAGCCAGAGGACAACGACAAATAATGACGCGTGCTTAAATACGTATTCAAGCTAAATTTTTTTTCATTTGGTCGCACATCTTTCGACACTCACCGTCTCGATCCCCGCCCGGCAACCGTCAGCCGTCAGCCGTCAGCAATTGAACCCGGTTAATACAAGCACACATCTATACTCGGACACACGCGCTCACACACATACGCAAAAAGATACAATTTTTTTTTCAAGTGTTTAGTGCATTTTCGAAAAAGAAACCAACACAAATGTTCGATTCCAATTGGATGGCCAATTCGTTGCCAATTGGATTGTGCCGCGCCAACAGCAAAACAGCGAACCAAGAAACGGCAACAAAGTGCTGATAAAGTTGTTTAGCACAACAAAACGCCGACAAAGCATGTGGCCAAAAGGAACGCGCAAAAACAATTTCGTCAGCTGCCAAACTGCCAGCAAAAACAAAAGCAACAACAACAACAACTAAAACAAATGCTAATAAGATTTACAACAACAACAGCAACTAGAGTGCATACGGTTCCTATAAGAAAGTCGAAGCAGGAAGCAGTAGAAGAAGAAGCACAGCAGAATCAGGCAGCAAAAAGTGTTTTGTTCAAGTGCGAAAATTTGTTTGTTTGTTTGTTTGTTTTTTTTTTTTTAATGTTTTATCTAAAACGTAAAGTAAATAAATATTTATGATAATATTATGAATAAATATTGAAAATCATGTCTTGATTCTTAAAAAACAACAACAAAAAAAGGTGGAAAAATGATAAAAACAACTAGAAAATTTCTCAAATTCAAGCTGTGGGACCGAGTGGAGCCCATGTGAGGCCACAGATAAGAGATAAAAGCGAAAATCTAAACAAAAGAAAACTGCAACAACAAAGTGCAATAAAACTAAATAGAAATCAAAAGCAAAACAAAACTAATAAAAAACATTTTATCAGTGTTGAGCAACAGCTCAAAGGATAAAGAAACAGCAAGCCAGGAGCTGAAGGAGCTGAAGGAGTTGAAGGAGTTGCCCGCCCAGCTGCCAGTGGGGCGAGCGCTCGAAAAGTTTTGAAACTTCCTTTGGAAATTGTAACAAAAATGAGAATTAAAATGCCTGCGGTTCGAATTGCACAAGGTAAGTGAATAATTTTCCTAAAATGGCACCAAGTGGAATTCGGGTGAAAAACAACTGAGTAGAACCAAAAATTAATATAACACCTGTGGGCGCAGCCTGAGACTTGCAGAGCTGCAAATTGTGATCGAATTATATCTTTAATACATATATTTACTATATATATATTATATAGCGAGCATTGATGTGTGCCATGAGTCAATTTTGTGCTTTATGAGTGCTGAATGAATGTAATTTGAATGAATTTATCTAAACAGGTGAATTGGCAATTGAGCTGAATTTGGATTTATGGAGTTTTGATTCATATTTAGTATATGTGAACAGCTCTACAAACATGATTTAATGCGATACTAAAGATATTTAAAAATTCATATATATATATGTATGTACCAACAACAAGGCTTTATATCTTTAGCTAGGGAAGACTTTTGCTTAGTTCAGTTAAAATATACAATTAATTTGACTAATGAATATATTCAATATATATTCAATATATTATATTGATATATATATATATATATATATATATATATATCTATATATATATATATATATATATATATATATATATATATTAATTTTTTATTTATTTTTTTTTATACGAAAGTTTACTAATTAATACATTGGAACTACATAGGAAGACCTTTTTGTTTGCTGATTGTTTTTTTTTTTTAGATTTTATTTGTTTCTAAACAACAAATTCAGCTACTTATACGAAGATATTATAATATATATGTATCTGTATATATTATTTTTAATTTATTAATATTAATTATAATAAAATCTGTAGAAATATACACACATATGTAGAGTTTGTTATATAGGCAGAACTCTAAGGTTTCTCTTCTGTTATACTAAATTCAATTAAAAAAATAGCTATATAGAGATGGAGAGATACAAAAAGTTAATAAATTTGAAGACGTAGATTATATCTAAGGGTTTTCAGAAGAGAATAAAAGGGGATATCAGAGATATTAGACGAACACAAATGTATTATAAATATACTAGAAAAAGTCGTTATAAAATACCGAATACCATAACAAATCAATGAAATTTTAAATAGATATATATGCGACGCACACATTTATGGTAATACACTGAAATAAAAATATAACAGTATAAAGAGTATCTTAAAAAATAAATAAGTAATCATACTCGTCGTGTCTCAGAAATTTTAAGCAACACAAATTAAAAAACAATCTATGATCCAACAATTTTTTGAAATAAAGTTAGAATAAAGCTAACTCCATATGCAGATCAGTTCGAAAGTGTGCCCTATATGTATACAATAGATATATATGATATATGTACTGCATTTGGATATAGGCCATGGCCCATATATCATTTTTTTCTCTTCCATATCCATAATGTGTGCAATGGGCTTTATTTCCCCAGTTATTCTTGAACTATTTGCTGTTTTCTGGGTTTTTTTTTCTTGTTATCGCGATGATATCGCACGGAAATCAGAGCCCCTCTGTTTTGGGTGTGTATTGCCATGATTTTTCGAATTTTTTTTTCGCGATTTTCGTTTTTTATTTATTTATTTATTTTTTGCTTTCGCCTTTGCGTTGGTGGCTATAAAGTTAACGGTTCTTTTTGGCCAGGGCGCGACGTTGGCCGCAATTTAGTTGCTTTATTGCTGCTTATTGTTATTGTTATTATTATTTACGTTATTCGGCGGCGGGTCAACAACAGCAACAACAACAACAACAACAACAACAACAATTAACATGACAAATAATTTGGTCTTGTATCTGTATCTGTGTATCTGTATCTGGTCACGGCTAGTTCAAAGCAAAATCAAAGCCGTATAACCATAAACTCCAGCACACACACACATACGAACATTTCCGTATCAGACTGGTCATAAAATATGACTGGCTTTTAGTTTTGGCAGAGATTCTTTATATTTTTATGTTATATATATGTATATGCCTCTCGCATGCCCGTCTCCTGCACCTTTCTTGTTATCTGGCTGTTATCTAGATAACACATTGCCGTCCAGCCCTGAACTGCCCAATGACGCACGTTTGCCACGTTTCGCGCTGCTGCCCATTTATCAGAACCATCCAGAGCTATCAGAGCTGCTGCCGCAGCCGCAGCCGCAGCCGCTGCAGCACCTGAGACGCAGCACTACCCCAACCACAACCCCTGCCAGCACCACTAGCACTTCCACACCTGCCAACCTGCCCGAAATGTCGTCAAACAGTTTTAATTGCTCGCAAAGTTGTTTGCCTTGTTATTGTTGTCGTTGCGCCTCTCATTCAGCTCGTTGCGATATTTTTCGGTTGATTTGTGTTACAAATCAAAAGAAACAGTCACCGGAGTCGGTGTCGAGTGGGTGGCTTGGGCGGTTTGGATGGTTTGGGTGGTTCGCTACCCGGTTCAATGCGATAAGAAGCAAATTGTGGGCCCAACGACTAATTACCAACGATCGCTTACGCCGTGGACCCGCTTTCAGTTTCTTTCATTTTTATGTTGTTGTTGCTGTTGTTGTTGTTGGGTCTCGCTTGTTATCGATATCGATGTTTCGCCCAAAATTGCTGTTGTCAGTGGCTATACACCTACACGGCTCGTCTGCTCAGCCCTCTGCACTGTCCCGTGCCCCTGTCCCTGTCCCCATTCATAATTAATTGTTACATTTTCATCAATTTTCCCTCACATTTTCGACAATTTTGAAAATATCTTTTTCGATCTTTGACTTTACAAGATTTCGTCACGAGTCGCGTCAGTGCTCTTATCAGACGCTAATGAGTATTTCTTCGCCTTCTTCTCGAGAAAAACAAGTCGCATTGCCAAATGCAATCAGACAATGTTAAACGAGCGCTGAGAGTTGTGAGAGGTAATGAAACGTTTTGGCTAATGGAGTGGGCTCTGAAAGTCGATTGTGGAATATAACTCTTTAAGGAACATCTAGAATAGAATGAAAATGTATAATTATTTGAAAATTGACAATGGGTTCTTAATCGATAGATTCTGATGCTTGTCTATAGACATATATGGAAGTCAGAGGAATATTCCAGTCGGGCTTTACCCTCTGCATAATACTCATTCATGGCTTACAGCCAATTGAAGATTTGTTGATAAGGGAGTCAGGCAGAAGAATGACTGAATAACTAAATAAATATTAATTCCTTCAGATTCGACATGCTTCCATAGCATAAATGGAATATCTCAATAGTAACTTAGTTTGTTACGCTTTTTATTTACTTTTTATTTTTATTTATTTATTTATTTTTTTTTCAAGGTTTCTTAGTTTTGAACTATATCATATAACTATATGAATAACAATTTTTCCTATATCAATGTATTTCTAACCAATATTCATATCATATGAGATTTGCTTTAGTATTTGTTATTATTATTTAATCCATCATAATATGATTAGGTTGATAATATTAATAATAATTGATAACAAATCATTGATGATTAATCAAATTCAACAAATTCAAATCATACTCAATTCAATCCCACATCAAAAGATATTAAAAAATGTGTCAAATATTGTAGTTGATTCGATGGATAGATTAAGCTAAATATCCTAAGATCCTCAAAAAAACCCGGTATATCCTTTCTAGTTCTTGGTTCGAATTCCGCCTAAAGAAACGTATTATCTGTTTATCTTTAACTAACAATAATATGATATGATGATATGATATATATATATGTGATATATAATGACATATCATATAGTAGTTTTGATATATGGGCTTTTTGGGCTTTTGCTGGTCTACTTTTCATGCTGTCCTATTTAGCAGAGAGAGAGAGAGAGAGAGAGAGAGGGAGAGTTTCGGAAAGTATTTTGGACAAGACGAAAAGTTGAATATGAATCAAATTCTTGCTTGTCCTGGGCAATGTCCTTTGCCTGCTCGTGTTTGGCTTTTTGGCAAACCCCTTTGAAGTCCACGTGGCCGTTTCGCTTGACTACGGTCAATGGCTAATCGAGCGGCACACGCGGTCCGAGCAGCTGGCCTCGAATTAGTTGAATCGATAGTTAGGCTGGACGCACGAGTCCTTCGTTCCATGCCGGCACCTGCTGTGCTCTCTGTCCTCTGCCCTCTGTCATCTGCCCTCTGCCCTCTGCCCTCTGCCACTCCCGCTCCCATTCCTTCGCCGTTTCACTATTTTCGCTGCTGGTTTTAATTTGATTATCGACCAAACAGTGTCCATTAAATGAGCGACCGACCGCGGCCGTCGCCGTCCGCTTGGCATTGTTATCCAGCTCCTGTTGCAAGAGCGCCATGGCAACATCGCTGCCCCCTGCTCCCCTTCTCGCAATTGTTATAACAAATAACAGCAGAGCAGCAGCTCCGCTCCCCTGCCCATGCCAACGATCCGATTCGCCTCTGTCGTCGTCGTCATGTGGATGTCAAACTTTTGTCCAGCTGCTTTTGCTTAAACGGCTCCCGGCTAGAGCTTGCATTGGAGCCTGCAGGACATCTGTGGAGGGCTTGCCCCTCCACACAAAAACAAATTGCAGGCGCTGCGGGTGTATGTGTGCTGATATGCTCGTCATGCAGTCAAAGACTCTGCCAGCAGCTCCTGCCACTGGCAGCATAATCAGCCACAACAGCGCGCAGCAAGTTGCTTCCGCTGCAACAGCCGTAGCCCCCGCCCGAAATTCCCCAATGCCTCCAAGCCGACGCCCTCTGTCCCGCTTCTTCGACAATTGTGAGCCAGCCGCCGCACTAGGTGCATCCGTGTCCGTTTTTTATTCGACACTCGGGACCAGCGGGCGGTCGCAGCCAGTCAGTCGGCCGGCCAACCCAGACGCCAACAACAACAACAACAACACTAGCTGCTGTCGACTCTTTTTTCGTATTTGGCTCGACTCGGATGCGACTTCACATTCACAGCGAGTCACATTCACATTCACATTCACATTCACAGATTCCGGCCAGGCGCATGAATTGTTTTGCACTTTCTTTTGTTTTAAATACGTTTTTGCCTATTGTTTTCCACACACACACACACACACACACTCTTTCGCTCTCTCTCTCTCCTCTCATCTCTCTCTCTCTCTCTCTCTCTCTCTCTCTCTCTCTTTCTGTCTTTCTCTCTCAGTTCAGTTTTCAAGTTTTCGTCCAAAAATAAAAAAGCGAAACAAAAAACTAAACCAAACAAAGCGCAGTTTGAAATACAAAAATTATACATATATACATACATACATACATACACATATATATATATATATTTTATTTTTTATTTTTTTTTTATATATATATTAAAAATATCCCTACCCTACCAAAAATACACACACACACAGACAGAGTGTATGTCTCTCTCTCTAGTCTATCAAAAAATACATGTATGAAATATATAACACGTAAATATATGTATATATGTATATGTATAAATATATATGTATGTAGAATACAAGCAAGCTGTTTCTCAAAAGTGACAAAAATAAAGCTATGAAACCAAATCATCCAAAATGGTATCGATGCAGAAATCGATAAATCGTTAAGCTTGAAGATGAATAGATATATAGAACTAGATCAAAGTCTTTTAACACCATATATCCATGGTATCACATACTTTTGCACGATTGAGTAACACTAGGTTATGCAAAGCGGTCTGTTAAGTTAACAGTGAAACGTCACAGGGGGTCTGACGCGCTTAAGCTTGTATGAAAATTAGGCAATTTTGGCACTGTTAACTATCTTAAAACTAGTAGACTTAACTAAGGCGATTCAAGTTGCGAATTTTCAGTTCTATATAGATTTACGATTCTGACAATATAAGGGTTTTTGAAAATGTTGTATTCTAAGCCGTTTTCTAGGCCAATTCTAGTACCAATTGGGAAGTGCTTTTGCTGCTGCTAGAAGGCCTTACAGTTTCTTCCATTATCTAATAAGTTTTCGTATTTTAAGTAAATAAAAGTGAGGATTGATCATGATTATGGTTCTTACTATTCGAATTCGTTGCAAAACAACTTATTTTGGTTACTTATGAGCACTTGGAGGATCTTTGCCTCAGTGACTGCCAAGTATCTAATTGAATAACAGAACACACTTAGGACCCTGTGACGTCACAGGGGGTCTGTTAATTAACATCAAAAGTAACGGAACTGCTCTTTGCGTAACCTACTGAGTCTTTTAACAGTGATACTTTTGCTCTCAGCTGTGTAGCTCATTGAACTAGTTCTTTAAGTGATTCACGGAATATGTTTGTTCTATTTACTATATTATTATTATTATTATTACTATTATTATTTAAATTTTAAAGAACTGGTTCACGGCTCGCTTATCTATTGTTTTCTAAGGTATCTATTGTTTGAAACTTCAATATATTTACATATATAAGCATTTTAACAACTTTTTGAACAATTGCAAAAGTAAAGTTCAATATTTTTTGTATATCCTCATTTGTTGCACAAAGAACCAGTTCACAAGTTTATTATTAGTTTGTTAAGTTAAACTCTTTGATTTTCATATTTATGGCTCAAGCAACTGGTTTACAGCTTCGTTAGCAATAGCTAAAAATTGAATTCTATAACTCTATTATGCATTCACTTGTTGTTCATGGAACATGGAATTCAAATACAAACTTATTATTCGTATATGAACATATAAGCTTATTTTGTTGTTCATGCTCTGAACTGGTACACAAAGTAGTTCGTTGGTCTATGTATTGACAAATCTCGTCATGGTGATTTTTCTTAGGAGGAAATAAATATGTTTTAGGTTATATTAAGAACATATCCAACTTGAAGCTTGCTTTAGCTGACTTAATAAAAGAAAAACAAACGAAAAGCAAATAAATCTTGTTCACTTAGATCTTATCTTACTTTGTGAATTTATAATTTATAATTTATCATATGTATTGGAACTAGCTCAAAGTCTGTTTACAGCGTCGATAGAAGTTAAGCGAACGCGTCGTATACGCAATGTCCAAGCCGCAGCACGTTTGTTTTGGCTGCTTAAGCGAAAGCGAAAATGAGCAAAGAAAAAACAAAAATTAGGAAGGAAGGCAAAGGATGGGAGCAAAGAAAAACCAGCAAATGAAAAGGAAACTGCGAGTCGAGCAGAAGCAGACTTAATGAATCTTTTGCTGCGTTTGTTTTGACGCGCATATTTTTTATGGCGTCGCCAACGCCGACGCTGGCGCCGCTGTTGGCGTCGGCGTCGCTCACTTCGCACTTTGGCAAACTTTTCACTTTCAATGACGGCTGCAGCAGCCCAGTCACCCGAACCGCCCCACCACTGAGCCACCCACTTGCTGCTTTAAGAACTTGGCACCTTTTGCTGGGGGCAAACTGGGGTTAGGGGGAGGGTCGTGAAATTTGCGTAGCAAAACAAACCGCAAAATGTATTTCACACTTTATTTACTCGAGATGCCGCCAAAGAAATAACAAAGAAAAAAAATGGAAAGAAAGAAGGAAAGACGGAAAAAAATGCAGAAGAGGAAGAGGAGGAATAAAAGGGCGGCCTTGCTCCGTTGCCTATCTGAGGTGCAGGCCCCGCGCACAGCGCACGCGCCTTGCACACCTTTTGGGCTTTTGTTGCTGCTGCTGCTGCTGCTGCTGCTGGCCCGCATCCTGTGGCAGGCGCCGCGAGCACGTGCCACAAGTTGCAACTTGAGCCTAGCTGCGACAGCGGCTGCTTCCGGCCAGGAAATGCGCCCAAAAAAATGCCAAAAATTAAAGTTTTTTTCGCTATTCTCTTTTGCCGTTTTGTCTATTGCGCATAAATTAGAGCCTAGCTAGGGTCTAGACCTCGTTCACCCCTCTCGCTTGCCAGCCAGCCAGTCAGCCAGCCTGATTAGTTCCAGGGCCAGCGTCGGAGTCAGGGCCAAGAGTCATTCATTAAACGGGCCCGCAACGGGCTTGGCTCTGCCGCCCACGCAATGTCAAAATGTGGAGAGCAGCAAATGCCCCACCAAAGTACAGCACACGCTACATGCCCCCATCCACATCCACATCCACAACCACATCCCCCTGCCTAGCTGGCCCTCCTTTGGGTAACATCTTCTGGGTTTGGTTTTTTGGTTTTCGCTTGGCTTTTTGTCTACCTTTTTAATTGAGCTGCGCGCAATTATTATTTACTGTCCGTCCGTGTGTCAGCCTGTCCGCCTGTCCGCCTGTCCGGCAGTCGATTCGTTCATTCATTCAGTCGCGCGCTCGTTCGTTCATTCATTATAGTGTATATAAAAATAGCTCAGATTGAAACTGAAGCCCACGCGCTACGCCGCACCCAGCTTCAAAGTTGAAACTGGAACTCGAATTGGAACTGCGTCTCGGACGGTCAAGGTGTGCGTGTGTGTGTGTGTGAGTGTGTGTGTGTGTGTGTGTGTGTGTGAGTGTGTGGACGCTGCAGCTGTCAGGCTAAGGGGGTATGCCCCTCTATTAAATTGCCGTCTTACTCGCTCGCTCTGATTCCTTCTCCCTCTCTCACTCTCTTTCTCCCTCTCTCGCTCTCTCTCTCTCTCTCTTTCTCTCTCTGTTCATGTGGGTGTCAACGCTGCAGATGAATTCAATAAAAGCTTCACAGCCAATAAGCAGTTCTGCCACACGCTAACAAAGGGTATATGCAATTTCATACTCAAAATGTGACAATTGGAATATAATTCTTTATATATAAGTTTACATTTTATACAGATCTTATGGCTTATAGCTGTTTCAGACATTCTTAAAGCTAAGTTGACTCAGGGTATTCAGTCGACGTCTTGCTGCAGTCGACTTCTTGGCTTGACGACGCGTGCTGCAATCTCGGAAGATTTGCTCGTAGGTGTGGGTGCGGCTACAGCCCAGCCCCGGCTCGATGGCCCGATGGCTGGATGGATGGATAGATGGATAGATGGATGGCTCCACTTGGCTCGAGTTGGCTCGAGTTGGCTCGAGTTGGCTTGGCTTGGCTCCGCTGCCTTTTTTTCTGGGTTGGTTGCTTAGCTGGCATAATTTAATTCAATGATTACTGATTTTAAATGAAACGAAGACGTCGCATGACGTTGCCAATGCTCCAACACCACCAACAACAACAACTGACAACAAGGCAACGCGTGCGTCCGCAGCTCAAATAAATAAATCAATCATGCCACTCTCTCGTGCTGCAGGCAAACAACAACGACAACAACAACAATTGTGTTGGAGACCTACCTCGAAACTCCCAGTGTATGTGTGTGTGTGTGTGTGTGTGTGTGTGTGTGTGTGTGTGGCGTGTGTGCGTGGCACACCCTATTTCCGCTTGCCTGAACGATTAATATCGAAAGATGGCACCAGAGAACCCGCTCAACTCATATTGTCCTCCACCCCCTCATCATCATCATCATCATCAGCAGCAGCATCATTATCAATAACATTATCATTATCATTATCATCATTAAACTGCCTTTGTCACCGCACACCTTAACTGGAGCGCCGTTTGGTCCAGGTGCTGCTGCAACAGCATTCCACGCTGATTGCAGTGCGCTGCATATTGCGAATGAATACACAATGAATGCTTTTGACAGCTAGTGAATGATATTCACACCCATTTCTCTTTAATATATGCTTTCAATGCGCCAAGTTACAGAAAGACTCCTTCAAAATCAAGTTGGCCGAATTCATTGAACTCTATTTGCCATTGTCAAATGAATCTAATTTGAATGTAGGCGAATGAAAGTGAATACAACAAATTCAGCAAACAAAGCAGCTAAGAACTTACTAATACAGTTTGTGTGTAAGTGTGTGAACTCAAATGCCAGTAAATAAGTGTTTGCATACCAGAGAGCAACAAATATATTCAAAATAATAATCACTTGGATATATATGCTTACATTCATTTTATCTCAATGAATTTAAGTATTTCCGAATGATATTTTAATGCAAATGCGGCATTTAATGTCTTATTTAATGTTTTCGCATACTCACGAGTGTATTCGTGCATGAGTGTTTGAATACTTGTTTGTCTAGTTAAATGGTTTTCAGAGATATTCAAAACCTATTTAAATGCACTCAATGAATGTTTGAGTGCATTTAAGTTTATTCATATGTTTTTATGAATATTTCTAAATGCTTTCACAATAGATATTAAGAGTTTACCAGCTCGAATGAAGTATTATAATATATTATATATATATATATATATATATATATATATATATATATATATATCATATAGTGAATATAATATAGTTATTCAATTCTCTATTTATTCAATTAATCAATTACAGTCAATAGTTATCTATGATATATATATATATATATATATATTATCTGCTTTAAGTTAATGCATTTATTTACACTAAGAACTCATCTCTTACTATAATCTTGCTTGTGTTCAATATGCAGCTAGCTTCACTGTACGTTCTGCAGTGTAGGTCTTATATTGTTTATTTCTCTTGGCTTTCCCTCTGTCAACTGCTCAAATTGCTCGCTTGCCCCAAATGCAAACACTCACACACACTCACACACACACACACACACTGATTGGCCCCCCTTCCTGATACTCCTTTGCTCTTCTGCCCCGTCTCTCTCTCTCTCTTCTCGCACTCTCCTTATTTATACGCTTTCTGCTCATTTGTGGGCCCCCCTTTGCAAACGCATTGAGATTTGAATGGGCACGCGCGACTTATAAATCGCTTGTTCGCCATTCGCTATGCTTGCTTCACATGTGTCCCACACACACACACACACATACACACACACACATACATGCAGACTCCCCAACTATCTGTGTTCAGTCTCCAAGACGCGCTCTGATCTTTGTCAACGACGAAGCCCGCGTTTCTGTTGCTTTTGCTGTTGTTGTTGTTGTTGTCGATCTTCTTATTGTTGTTGCTGTTGCTGTTGCCGTTGTTGACGCCTCCCCTTTTATATATTCATTCATTTTTGTATTATTTTTTTTCTTTTCGTTCGCATTTTGTTTTGTTTCGCTTTATGTTTTCGTTTCCAGTTACAATTCAACTGATAACTTATTTACTTTGGGTTGGGGCTTTGGCTTTGGCCGTTTGCTGTTCGCCGTTCCGTCGCCGTTGGCTGCCTGGCCGTGGCCCAGCCCCAGCCCCAGCTAGCTGGCTGGCTGGTTGGCTGCATCGTCTGTGCGAGCGAGCAAGAGAGAGAGAGGGCAACAGAGAGCGAGAGAGCGAGCGAGCGAGTGAGCGCACGAGAGCGAACCGAACCGAACTGGCTGAGCTGTGGCCAGCGTATTGAATGAATATCAGCAGTCAGTCGGGAGTCAGCGCACTTAGCAGGTTTTCGGCTGGCCAGAGAGAGGCAGAGAGATTGAGAGACTGACAGAGTAAGAGAGTGAGAGCGGCAGCGGGTGAGTAAGCTTATCTGCAGCCGTGTTACGGTTTGTTATTGCCTGCCAGCGCTGGGGCTTCACACCTGTCTGTCGTCGACGTTGTCGATCGCGCGGCCTCCGCACGAACCATTCAATCTGCCCAGCCTCGATACAATATATACATACATATGTATATGTTGGTATGTGTGTGTGCGTGTGTGCTTAGTTGGCTTTTTGATTGGCCAGACCTTGATATCTCTGACTGTACATAGGCCGAGGCCGGGCCGGGCCAAGCCCAAAGCTGCGTCCAAAACAGAAACAACAGCCAGCCAACGGCTGGCGTGCGTTGCTCAGCGACGTCTCTGGGTACGGCATCATAATCATGATCGTTATGGTCATTACGATCATTATGTTCATGATCAGCAACAGCAACAGCAACAACAGCAACAGCAACAGCAGCAGCAGCAGCAGCAGCAGCATCGCTTGTCGATTCAAAACTGGGCCTGGCATTTGCGACTGCGCAACATGCCCACATTTGCATTCGACACACACACACGCACCTCTCTCTATATATATATATATTTATATATAGTGGTGCTCCGATTTATATGCCACATCAATTGTCCGCCATTTTGTGCCAGCGACTCGCTTGGAGAAAGAGTCAAAAGATTTTCTTTTTGCCCATTTTATTTAGTTTTTTCTTTTTTCTTTTTTTTTGCTTGGGCAGTTGGAAGCTGCCGCTGAGCGAGCACAGCTTGAGCTGCGACATTTATTGGCCATCGAAGTGTGGAAGGGATTCGAGATTCGGGTCCAGCCAGAATGAAGCCATAACAACAATACTGTCAAACACTTTTAGGGGTAGTCCAGCAAGAGCAAGAGCTGATAACAAAAATCAAGAGAGAAATTGTCTCAAAATAACGGAAAGCTAAATGCAATGAATATCTATTTGTAATATATATATATATATATATATATAGCTGGAAGTCAAATCTGAGATTTGAAATTCTGAAGTGTAACTTAAGCCTGACAAAATAAATAACGATAGACTGAGACTTGCAATTCTAAAAAGTAATGCGAGATGTAATTTAAGATATGGAGACAGAGAAGAGCAGAGATGGATTGAGATAGACAAAGAAAGTTGGAAAGTAAACGAAAGATAAAGTAAAAGCGCCAGAGAGACTGAGATAAAGAGATGCAGATAGATCACCATTAGAGAGAGAGAGACAGAGAGAGAGAGAGAGAGAAAGAGAGAGAGAGAGAGAGAGAGAGAGAGAAGTTGGAGAAATAGAGCTGATTCACACATATAATAAAGCTAGAAAAATCTCACAAAACATTTCAGAATTCTGGGTAAAGAGCAAAATGACGAAATCACTCAAGTTAGAACACAAGAGAGAACAAGATGAAATGAACTAGTTCCATATTGTTGAAATGATAAATACTAGATATGTGACAATTTAGAAGCTTTATCCCCATATCTCAGTTGACACTCTCAGTGCTGCTAATAGCTATAATAGATGGTTAATAGATGCTATGGATCTCATTCTAGCTCTCAATGCCTTGGCACACATTGCCCCCAATTCGCTTTTAGTAAACTCACAACAACATTTGCTGTGTTGCTGTTGATGTTGCATGTAGCCTTTTGAATACACTCGCAATGTATTCACAGTTCGCCAGGCTTCGCATTGTGCCTAGTGAATGCATGTTGAATGGCTTCGCTACGCCCGGGCTTGGGACTTGAAGCTTGCCAAGTTCTGGCCAAAAGTCTGGCCACAAAAAAACTTGAAGAAGAAGAATCAGGCGTTAGGGCCGAGCACAGGGTATCCTGTGGGCTTTGCTGGCCGTACGCCAAAGGTTTAAAGTTAAGGCAAAGAGTGCAAAGGCTTTGCTGCTGGCTACTTGAGCCCACCTTGCCACCGCGTGTGGCAAGCAAGCAAATAAACACAGTTGCATATACCACCAGCTCGTATGCGTGTGTCAATCTAAGCTCATGCGTGTGTGTGTGTGTCGCATATGTTAGAGGAATTTATGCATCAACTGGCAGAGACAGTGCCACACGCAGTTGCAGGAGCATGGGCGAGGATCCTTTTGGACGTGGCCCGGGCCAAGTCACTTTGCATCATCATTTAGCGCAGGCGAGCGAGCAGCTAAAGCGTCGCCATTGTTGGGCACAAGTTGCGCATAATTGAAACATAAAACGCTTGGACACCAATTCACAAAAGCCAACGACAACGGCAGCAGCTGTGCCAGCCAAGGGCCGAAGGGACGAGGGGCAACTGGAGCAGCCGGAGGAGGCGGCGACTCGCTGGGACTCCCTGTGCATTGTGCGAGGCCAAAAGAAAAGAGACAATTGTGTGTAAGAAATATGCAAGTTGTGTGCGAGTGTGTTCGAGTGTGTGTGTGCAAGTGTACCAGTGTGTGTGTGTGTGTGTGTGTGTGTCTGTCTGATTTATGTTGCTGCTGTTGTTTCTGTTGCTCTGTGTTTGGGTTGCTGTTGAACGATTTGTTGTAAATTGAAGAGTGCCAAACCGCATATTTGAATATGCCAGCTGTATATACATATATACACATATATATATACATATGTACATATATGTATGTATGTCTCTCTGTGTGGTGTGACTGGGTGTGTGCCTTGGCTATGGCTTGCGCTGTCACAAGCTCGCGGCATTTGCTAATAAGCAACAATGGCCCAGCCGCAACTACAAATCAAGCAATAAAAATTCAAATCCAATTATGAGGCTAATATGCAAACATATATCACGCATAAGGCTCAATTAATTTACAGTTGCAATTTAATTTGTTTATTTTTGTTGTTGGCTTGAGTTACTTAATTCATAAATTTCTGATTGGAAACTTATTAAAATATGTTTAATAATGACATAAGATCAGCTTATTATAGAGTGTAAATTGAACTAGTTAAAAAAAAAAAAGATCAAAAGAACTAGTTCAGATCAATTTCGTTACTTTAAAAATATATTAATAAAATTCATGAGAAATATTGAGCAATACTTCAAGTGAACTACTTGTCCTAAAGAACTAGTTCAGTTGAAAAATGCTCAGTTACGCAAGAGTTATAACAGAATAAGTTCTAAGGAACGACCAAATGAATAAAATCGAATCACTATACTCAGCTTTTAATAGATGCTTTTCCTGAGTATTTCTTCAGAATTGGAACAATATGAATAGATCTCTTGAACTACTATATAGTATGTATCGCTCCTGAACAAAATCATCTGGTTCATGAAGACTCATATGAGAGAGTACGTCTTTCTAATACATTCTTTACGATATTATCCTTTACTTCTGATAGACTTCAATGGATATTCAGCTGCAGTTCTGTAAAACATATTCTGAAATAACAAAATATTTTTCTCGATTCAATTGTCGAATTCCATTTGCAAGCTTTACAGCTGAAATGCTGTGTAACTTTTTGTATTTCCTGAATTTGTCGTGCTTGCTTGGGCCACACTTAAGCAGCAGAACACTGGGCAGGCCCGGCTCCTGCTGCTGCTCCGGCTGCTGCTCCGGCTCCGCCAGTAAAGTCCACTGCACGAAAATTATTTGCGCCCATAAACTTTGCCCGCTTTTCAATTATTTCAACTTGCGCATTTTATTTGGTGCCTTTTTCGCCTGCGGTTAAAGGCGGCAACAGCCAACGAGCAGGCAACCAGCTCACCCACCCACACATGGGCCACAATGACCAACGTGGACTCCCATTGCGGATGCCGGCTGGAGCATTCGTTGTATGCGTCAGCATTTTCGGGCTGCAGATGCAATGCGCTTCTCTTGACCTCCAGTTAAACCGCCGAAAAAAGGAAGCAGACGCGAAAACAAAAACGAGCGAACAAACAGCCAGACAGATGCTTGCGACAGACCGACAGACATAAACTGCGATAGAAAGAGTGAGTGAGGGAAAGGAGTATGTGTGAGAGAGAGAGAGACAGGGTATGCACATGGACGACCCTTGCAGTGGAACATTGGAAGCTCGGCTGCAGCATCTTTCGCTACTTTCATTTGTTCACAATTTGCGTCCTGCCCTGCGGTCGAGGCTGCTGCGGTTAAGTTCTCTAAATTGCAGTCAGAGACGACGACAACAGGAGACACACATATAAATCTATATACATACATATATATGTATATATGTAAATATAAAAGTCTGTTTGGATTCTGCCAGCTTGCCTCGAAGTTGAAACAGTTTTTAGCCAAGGTCCATTTCGGTGCGCGCATAACTTGAAGCTAAGACCCTAGAACGATCTGTGGGATGTGTGGATTGTCTGCCATTGGCATTGGCTGCAGCCAGGAATCACTCAGCCGCAGCCGCATAAAGTTCACATTGCAAAACAGTTGCCAACACACAAACTAAAAGATGGAGATAGAGAGAAACACAGAGAGTGAGAGAGAGACAGAGAGAGAGAATGGCAAAGAAAGCAAATAGAATCGACAGGACTTCAAGTTTTTATTGTGAACCCGAGGCGAAAAATGCTACCGACCGTTGCCAGTGTGTCTCTGAGTGTCTGCATGTGTGTGTGTGTCTGAGTGTGTGGATAGCTCGTACGTGTACTATCAACGTCATCGGCCACATTTGACTCTACCCGTGCCATGGACTCCGATTAACCCCAACTCCAACTCCAACTCCAGCTTCAGCTTCATCTCCGACTTCGATTCGGCGCCGGCAACGTCATCGTCGTCAGTGTTTAAGTGCCGCATCCGGTCAGAGCGAGATGGCACACGAGCTCTCTGCCACAACTTCAAGAAGCCCCAAACACACACACACACACACACACACTCGCAGTCAGAGCCGACTTTGGGGCGCTATTGATTTTAGCTGCGATGCGTCGTTGAGTTGGGTGCAAAATGTGCCACTTGTGTGTGTGTGTGTGTGTGTGTGTGTGAGTATGTGTGTATTGTTTGGGGTTGGACTGGAATGTGAATTTAGGATGCTGCCATGGACATGGACCATTGGACAAATGGGCGTGTGCTGTGGTCAGTCGACGTATGCGTGATATTTTCACAATCCCCATGTCCAGCAACTGACTCCGCCCATTCGCACAGCTCAAATTTCGAGTGTAGCTAACTAAAAAGATAAAGCTCAAGCAGATTGTTCCTATTACAAGCTCTGAACAAACAATTGTATTTATTTAGTGCATTCGTCACTTTATGAATCATATCATATCTAAAGATAATGTCGTTTATCAAACAACATTTATTTGCCAACATTTCCCAGGGAGTTTTTCTTCTGTTTCTTATTAATTCCTAGTGCATATGCGAGTATATAAAATTATTGCTGAGATAAGTCAGTATGACATAGATCTGCCAAGGTTTCTCCATTGAATATCTAACAAGCAGCTTTCGACTCGAGCGATTTATCGATATTTATTGGCTTATTGCTCTTGTTTTACAAGTTTTGAAAATGTTATATATATAAATATACACATATATATACATATATATGTATATATATATATATATATACATATATATATCGATCTCTAGGATACCTTTGCTTTTATATCTTTACAATCAAATCGCTTTCTCTAAACAATCTTGGTGGTAATTGTTGTCAGCCGAAACTGCGAGACGGTCTCAAAGCAATGCCACAATGTATTGCTCGACCACATTTGTAGCTATAAATAATAAAGACTCCACTGAGGTCTAATATCCAGCAGAATCCAGTATGCAGCATCCGTCACCTGTGCTGCGACGAAGCCATTTAATTTCCAGTTGTTGTACCATTGGCAGCTAGCAGAAGATTGGTTGTTCCTGCAGCTAATGGCCAAGCCATAAAACGATAGGAGGCAAACGGACCAAACTCGGCAACAAACTCGGATCATATGGCTGAAAGTGTAACTGAAGCTCAGCCACGGGCCACGGGCCACGGACCACGGACCACGGGCCTCGGGCCAAGGGCCACGGGACAAACGCTGAGTTATTGCTGCGACAGATACAATTACGAGCGATTGCCCCGAAAGCCCTGCGGTCAATGAATGAATGAATACCGAAATGAATGAATGAATGAGTAAGTGAGTGAGTGAGTCAGTGAATGGCTGGCAAAGAGTCGAATGAGCCAAGTCGAGAGACCAGCAGCTTTCTCACCTTTGTCGCAAATCGGAAGCGATGCCAATCGCGATTTGTTATCGTCTTTGCCCAGTTGCAGTTGCAGTTGCAGTTGCAATTGCAATTGGCAGCCTGAAAGATTGCAGACTCGAGAAACCATATCCGACTTGGGCAATAGGATCATCGAACTCTTTGCGGTGGGGATATTGTTTTTGCTGTTGTTGTTGCTGTTGTTTGGGTTTGGTGTTGATGCATTGTCTGCACATCGCTCTGGCTTATTGCGGTTAACCGAAAGCTGTCTATAAATTATTAAAATTGTCTCATTATTCATAAGAATACAATAGATTTCATTTACGTTTCATTTTATTGCAACAAGAACAGCAAACAGCCTGAGGAAGAACCACAGCTCGAACTAACACCACAGAAGAACCGGTCACAGATCACAGATCGTTCAATTGCCTTTGTTTGTTTGTTACTTTGGCTATATCTGTCTCTATCTCTCTGTCCCTCTGTGTCTCTTGGCCGCCTATGTTGGCCAAGCTTAGGTCACCCGACATTGGCGACCAGTCTGCGATGCGTGGGAGAATTTTAATGAAACCACAGACAAAACTGAAAGACAGTCAAGCACTCAGAGAGTCAGAGAGTCAGACTCACACATCTAACTAAAGTCTCAATGGACCCAACCCAAATGCCAGAACTTGTTGTGCTAAATATGACAGTCGAGTGGCCTTTAATGCATATTTATGGATTTGCAATAGACCAAACCTGTAATTTAATAATAATTTGCGCATTTTTCTCTTTCATTGCAGGTGAGTTGTTCAGATGAGTTTCATATGGATGTAGACCGTGCTTCCTGCTTTATTCTTATTCTTATTCTTGGATTTGAGTGAAATATTTGACTGTTAAGAATAGCTAAGGTGTCCTAGAAGATTGTGAGTATTGAAGGTTACCGAATGAGGTAACCGACATGCATATATCAGCTGTAAGTTCAATACTTGACTTGATTCGTGTTTGGCCACAAGTAATTCGCGATGAATACTTCCTCATTACTAGAAAAGGCAAACCACAAGCCAGGCTTAGTCGTCGCCGATGATCCAAACGAATTTCCCAGAGATTTTCTGCAGCTTCTGCTTCTGCGTCGTGAACATTGCTCTGATTTCCCATACAGTGCTCGAGTTGTGTCTAGACTGTAGAACGAGAAGCTGGTGCGGACGGAAGAGACCTGACTTGACTTGGCTTGGGCTTGGGGTCGGTCACATGGCCGCCAGTCGCTGGCATTTCAATCAGATGGCTGGCTGTGTTGGTTGGGCCGGCTGCAACAAGTTAAGTACATGGCCCATAACATGGCCAACGCGTGTAATCGCAACTTGTTGGATGTTGGCCTTTTAATTATGCCAGCAGCATATTCAAAGGCCCTCTCGGTCAAATCCTTAGAGCCAAGGCAAGCCAAGGAAGCTCGTTAGCCGCCTGCCCAAATGCCTGCGGAGCATGGCCGGCATGTTTGATACCACTTGAATGCCCCCATCATTCCATCTCTCTCCCTCTCTGTCTCCCTCCCTCTCTCTCTCTCACTCACTCTCTTTTTCTCCCTTGCTCTCGCGATGACATCTCAATAGTTGCGGCTTTGGCCTAGCATGTCAAACCTCTGAGGGCGCATTGTCAATGTCCAAGCATGGCTTGTCAATTGCTTGGGAACGGGACTGCAATAGCGACGCAAAAATTTTCATTTCATGTACAATGTGGCACTGACTGACGGACTTGCAACAAGCATTTGATGCAACGTCGCTTAATTAGCATCACGTGGGCCAGACTCGCAGAGACGAAACGTAACATTTGCCTAATTAGTAACCTTGACTGCCGCCTGACTGATGGATGGATGGATGGCTGGATGGCTGGATGGTTGTATGGTTGGTTGCCTGGTTGCCAGGTTGGTTGGTTGGTTGGTTAGTCGGTCGACTACTGGTCTGTTGAATGTTAAATGGCATTTAACGGGCTGCCAAAGTGAACTCTTTGTTAAGAGCCCGCTTAGCCGCTGTCTGACTAACTGACTGGACCATTCTCCTCATCTGTGCATCTCTGTGGACGTAGCTCAGGCCCTGGCCCTGGTCCTGGCCCTGGCCCTGGCCCTGGCCCTGGCTCTCGCTTTGACTCTTTGTTTAGTTTTGTCATCATCCTCATCAGCTTTGGCATCAGCAGCTTACACGACGGAACACGAATGTGCGGTAATGTTGCGTGCATGTCTAAACAATTCAAATCCCAACGACGACGTACGCAAGTTTTCCTACGATGACATCGACGAGAGCAATAACAACAGCAGCGACTAAGTGAAACAAATCGCAGCAGCTGCGTGCCACGCCACACCCCCTCAGTCCACAGAGCTGTAAGACAGTGAGGTGTAGATGTGTGCATATCGTGTTTGAAATTATTGGAAGGTGTCAATGTGCATGGCTGCCTAACGGCCCTCAAGCTAACGGGTGAACCCACTTCCTCTTCTGCTTCCTTCCGTGTGGGGTTACTCAAGCAATCACTGTTCGCACCGTGGTCCCAAAATGTAACTAAGATGTACACAAATTTACAAAGCTGATCAAAGTTCTATTGGTGGTTTACCCTATTGTCGACTGAACTGTTATCGATAGCATTATCGATAATAATATTTGTGATTGAAAAACAATCCGAAATCCGAAAATCATTTAAGACAGATATATTTAATATTTTTAGTTTAGTTAATTTTATTTCGATAACATTATCGATAATTTGATATATATTTTTGATAGTAAAGCTTAATTTTATTTCACTTGATAAATAATAATCTTTAAGAATCGTTTAATTATATTATTATTTACTTTTATCAACCAGGTTTTTATGGTTATCGATTCTTGAGCAAAGCAGAATTTTTTATCTCTAGCACTCAAGACAAAGTGCTTACTTTATCGAATATGTTATCGATTAGCTTCTAGCTTTTTGCTAAGAAAAGCTGCCTTTCCACTGCGCTGTCCTTAAACACAGGAATCCGATTGATTTCCAGACACGGACATGGCAATGGAGCCTGCACCCTGATCTTGGGCTGGGTTGCGGGAAGCAGCCTGGAGCATCGGTGATGTCATCTACGGGCTTGCGGCATGTCCAACCTGCGGCAAGTGCGTGTAAATGCAAATGTCGTCAATGTGCAGCCAAAAATTGAATTGGGAATCGGAGGCTTTAGTTAAATGCCCGTCGCTTCTGCCGACCGCAGCCCCGTTTGTCCATTCAGCTCAAATCCTTAATACAAATTGCGAAGCAACCGCGACCGAGGGCCCAGTCGACTTGTCAACGTAGTTGTTGCTGATGCTGCTGCTGCTGCTGAGGTTGAGGCTGATGCTGCTGTTGCGGTCGACTAAGCCAAAAAGCAAATCAAGTCGCTGTCGCTGTCGCTGCTGCTGCTGTCCCTGTGACTGTCTGCGTGGTTAGCGCAATGGTGAGAAGCGAGAAGAGAGGCGGTGCGGGAGCCGCATTGAATGAATTCAATTGCCGACCGCAGACAGCCGGCCGAGGGCCAAAACTAACACGACGCTCGTTGTTGACGTTGTTGCACTTTCAGTGTTCTCTCTGTGTGTGTGTGTCAGAGTGTGAGCATGTGTGTGTGTGTGCTTGTATTATGTGTTGCTGTTAATGTTTTATGGTTTTCACATACCCTATAAAATATATTGACTATGGCATACCTAAATACCCTTTGATGCGACTTAAAATCAATTTATTTTTTGTAGAAATTTTAGCTAGAATAAGGGTATAAATCAATTCGTATAATTAATAGGTGAAATGCAGTTCACCTTCTTCAGAACCAGTGCGAACTTATTAATGCCAAACAATGTTTAATATGATAAAAAAAAGAAAATAGTTCTTTTTTCATGCAAATCGAATTGAATGATAAATTCTATAAAACCCAAATGTCATTCAGCTTATTTGGGTCTAGTTGCAAACATTCAAGAGATAGAAGTTAATGACAATGCGTGTTTGTAATGGGTATCTCATAGTCAAGCAAGCGATTAACTCCTATTATAGCAATATGTTTTGAAGCTCGCAGTTTTGCACTCACTGAATAACCTTCATGATAGCCTCAATTCATATCTCAAAAGTTGAGTAAATAAGTTCGACTAATAATTTTAGCCAAATGATATAGCATAGGGTATCTCATAAGCTATCAATCACATTCTATGCAATTAAAGAATAACTCAAGTTTAGACTAAAGGGTATCGCGTAGTCTAACCCATCTCTTGCTCTTGCATGATTTGAATAGATTTTTGTTTTTGTTGATTCTATAATGTAGGCTTGTGCTTGGAGGCCTTCAATTGCATCAGAGAGCCAGAGACGGGAATGACGACGTCGACGCACTGAGGCAGCGGCAAAAGTATCTGTTAGATGCAGTTGCATCTGCACTTGTATCGCATGTATCGCAGTTTTAATCGTGCGCCCAGCCGTCACATTTTATTTTGGCCGCATTGATATGCAAGTGGCGACTAGCGACTGGTTGCCTAGTGCTGAGGTGCGGTGGTGCTGTGTTGCAGTGGGGGCAGCTGCAGGTGCCCGCAGATATGCAGATACCTTGCCTCTACTATCTGCAGCAACATGACTTTCAAACGTTATACAAACAGTTCATACATATGGATGGATGTC